>CAVNYN010232455.1:0-11382 GCA_963692815.1 Nyctanthes arbor-tristis
TTCATATTTCATATTATGACTCATATATGGTTGAATAAGATTATGCAGGCCATAACTTGTGGGTACTAACATAAGGTTAGGATCAAATTTATTTTGTTTATTTCTTGATTGGGCCATTGACCATCTGTTTTTTTAATTTGTCACCATTGCCCATCTGTTCGACCGGGGATGTATTTGGCTATGAAAAATATTAATCACATTGTTCAATTATTCAAAAGTACACATAAAACATCCACTTATTATTGTTTAAACCAAAAAATAAAAAAAGAGTTTATTTGAGTTAAAATTTTTTGGATGAAGATGGTCCATTTTTGCCTTTTTGTTTTATTCTACAATCCATGAAAGCATTTGTATGACGTTTTTTTTTAGTATTCTTTGATTTTCTTGATAATTAAACAAATAAGATCGCCATATGAATTGTTTAATTAGTGGATGACCTTTAATGTTAGTTAGGCTAATTAAAGACCTGACTTTCATTAGCTAACCCAGAAACATGTTGGAAATGGTAGTATAGCCTACTGTGATAATGTATTTTTTAGGGAAAATTACAATGAGAATGGCTTTTAGACCCCAAAATGACAAAAATCAGGTGCATTTACCATGTTTTCACAAAGATCAGGGTTTCTGAACATTATATTACTTATTATCCTATATTCTTATTTTTATCAGTTTACAATATATAAGATAAAGGAAAACTGTATATTGAATAAATATATTTATTATTATGATTGCAAAAATATATATTTATTATTATGAACTAAATTAAGCTATGTTAGTTTTCAAAAAAAATTAAGCTAAGCTATCCCAATTTTCTAGCTAATCCAAATTTAGAATTTTTAAATTCAACCCGATCAATGCTTTCATTCCATATATATCCTCTCCTTGATTCAAGTTTCCAACTCATAAACATTCATCCCCATTTTTTGAACCAAATAAATTCTTTCTTTATTTATTCAAGTAGATGTAGACTCTCTCATTGACGAGTTTGCTAAAATGAAAAATCATCGGGTCCAACTCACATTTTAGCCAAATGTACTAGATTATGAATTGTTGCAAATTTTGTAATGCATTTTACTTGAGTTTGCTTACTTTTTTGAAAGCTTAGAGCTCATATGATTTTTTTTCGAGTTTTCGATCCGACTCCCCCCCCCCCAACTTTTGTGTCCTGGCTACGCCATTGATCCAGTTTCGATATATCTTTAGCTTCCGTTGCTTTATTTTCATGTTAACAATTATTGTTTGGTTTATAATATGAAATAAATCATGAGGATTCTTCTGATTGATTGTCTTTCTCGAAATATAGTGGCGATCAATTACTAATTAATGTAAATATGGTATTTGTCTAGATTTTATACTTATCGTTCCGCCCACGATATCACTATTGTACATCCATGCATTGCAATTCATATTTTGTTCTTTAGATGTAGTATTGAATTGACTAGTGATTTATCCCCCCACCCCCATGTTCCGATTAATATCATATTTGTTGGGGAAATTGTGTGATTTGTGTGATATTCGTGTAACATAAAATTAATTAAATCAAACAATAATCTCAATCAAATAAAATAATAGAAAAGTAGAAGAAAAACGTAGAATTGCTGGCCTAGGAGAGTCGTGTCAAGGGCACTGTCCTAAAATCGTGTTGGCCTCCCCTCGTGCGGGTATTATCGGCGTGACACGGCTCCAAGATAAAAAGATAGCTCTCAGCCAATACTCCATCTATGAGCACGATCACAGGGAGTGAAAGAACGAGCCTCTATCGTATTTCCAAATAGTATTAAATAGATAGTTGTACATGAAGGATTTTTACTAACTTTTCCTATATTCTTCTCAAATGAGAATAAGCCCTCTTTTACAAAGGTAAAGTTATAACCCCCCACATGAATACCATAATGGTAAAGTAAATTCGTGCATAATGGGGTTATAACGTAATAGACACTTGAAACTGAAAAAATAAAATCAAATAAATTCATGAAATAAAAACAAATGAATGTTTTAAAGTTTTCAAATAAATATAAGTTACAACAATATTTTTGGGGATTTTCTTTCTTAGTCCATCATGTCACTAATCTTGAAGATTATTAGTATATCTAATACTATCCATGGGGCTTTTGGATGGTGCGGGTGAGGGAATGTGGAGACGGTGGTGGCGGAGGCGTGGGCTATTAGGGAGGGGATGAGGATTGCTCTTGATCGAAAGTGAAGGGTGGAAAAGGTGGAGACTGATGCTCAGTTGGTGGTTAAAAGCTTGGTGTAGGAAGAACCATTAGCTTCACGTGCATTATTATTGACTATATTCTCACACGTATGTTGCACGGGAAGAATACATATTAAATTATTTAAAAAATAAAGAATATGAAATTTTATAATTTTTTTGTAAGGTGAAATTTTATAAGGTTACATTACTCAATAAAGAATAATTAATGTTTAACATCAACCAAACAACACTACTACAGAAAGTACAATAAGTGTCGGTTGTAATGATAAATACGCGTCGGTTTTGACCGCGATGACTTCACTGGCGACACGAATTGTGAAGGTATACGCGTCAGTTGTAGGCCGATGTCTAAAGGTAACAATAGATGTAGGTTGTCTCATAAAAACCGACGCTTAAAGTTAATTTAAAAATAAATAAATAAATAAAATTGACAATAGGCATCATCTCCTCCTTTACAACCGATGCCTATTGTTTTTTTTTTTCTCTCTCCCTTTCTTCTTCTTCTCTAGAAAATTCCTAATAACATTGCATGGGCCAAAAAAACGTGTACTTGAGATTCAAAATTCAAAGAAACACATAATACATAATTCAAAGAAATACTTGCTCAACATACATAATTCAATTTATTTTAATTATTGACTAAAGATCATAATAAACATAAGTTAAACACAATATATAATTTATCTTAAGTTTTTCAAATAATCATGGAATGCTCCAGTGTTCTGAAATGAAGACCCAAATTCGCGAACACTCTCGAAGAAGTGTAGAAAAATCGGCCTAGAATTGGAACTCCAAACTCCCAATTCCGGCACCCGACCAACACCCAGGTGGAGGGCTCTAGCCGAACAACAGAACTACTCAATCAAGCTCCTCAAAGCCCTCTCCCACACCCGCTGCTGTGACTCTCCTCTGGTCGTTCCGTCCGCGAGGCAGCCAACACCATCCTGGCCGTCTCTCGCAGGGGCCGTACACAATGGAGCCGAGCAATCATTGCCACTCGTCGACGACTCGCTCGGATTAACAACAATCAGAGGAAAGCGAAAGTTTCAGATTAATTTGTCCTCTCCTCTGTCCCAATCTTTTGCTTCTTCTAGTCCATTGGTCCACAGCCATCCATTTCATCCCCACGAACTTACAAATACCCACTTCAGGTGAACAAATTTCAGTATATCCCAACACGAAAATGGATCTAAGCTCCAAGTCGGCGAAGAAACGCAGAAAAATCGGCCAAATTAGTAATGGTAGAAAGCAAAATAATGGTGTTACTTCAAAAAAAAATAAAAAATAAAAAGAAAGCAAATAATGATAGAAGGCAAATAATGACTCAAATAATGATAGCTGAAGGCAAATAATGACTCAATAGTTCAAGGCGCTTTATGTCTCTTTCCCTTCTTTTGAGAACTTTATATACCAGAAATAATAAAGAAACCTCAAGATAAACGTTAGTTGTCCTTAGGCAACCACGCCCAATGTTTAAAAAATTATACACATCGGTTTTTCTTTAAGAACTGACGTGTATTACTTACTAATGGGCGACGATCGCTATTTGGCAACCGACGCCTATTGTTTAAAAATTCTTAATAAAAACCGACATGTAAAGTAGTACTATAAATTTTAAAATTCCCACAGCGTACTTTTTACGTGTTGTTTTTTTTTAAAAACCGACGTGTGTTTCAATTTTTTTGTTGTCATTTTAAGATAACTATATTTTACAATAAATTTTAACCTGATTGTTGTTGTTAACACAAATAAATATAATTTTATTTTTTTGCACTAATTTAAATAAATAAAATCTTACGAAATAATTGCTAATTAGGCGATTACGTGTATTATAGAAATATTTCTTATTCAAAACCAATAAAGTCAGATAGTATGAAAATTATATAAATTAATAAAAATAAATAAAAGTAACCATATATAAAATAATCGTAATTGTTAATATTCATTTATACCATAAAAATTAAGAAAAAATTACAATTATAATTTTCAATTAACTTAAACTAACAATATATATGTTTAATTTCTATTAATTCAAGATATATTAGACAATTGAATAATCAAATTTATCTATAATTTAAATAATTAAATGATGATAATTATCTATTATTTATTAAATTTAATAGTGAATCTTATTTCAAAAATGGTGAATGGATAAGGCAAAAGCGAATAAAAAATTTTAAAAAAATTGAAAAATTGAGAATATCACACTGGTTAGCACAATATGAAATAAAATGTCTCAAAAGACCCTACAAATAGATTTTTTTAGAGAGAAAATCGTGGTACAAAGGTACTGTAGCTCATTTCATTTAATTCAGGATAAATTACACTTAATGTCTCCAACCATTGAAATATTTACAGATCACGTCCTCAACCTTTAATTTTTCTTAATGTAAGTCCTCTACCTTGTAATAAATCTCTAGTTTAGTCTCTAGTGACGGAAAGTGTCTATTTCTTCCACTAAGTTGGGGGCATCATGTTAAAATACAAAAAAATAAATATTTTAATTTAAAAAAAAAAAAGAAAAATGGGGTGACTCTCCCTTCCCCCTCAGCACAGGAAGGGAGACTTTCCCGTTTTGGCTGCAGAAAGGGATGCTATTTCTGGCAGCCAAAGAGGGGGGAGTCTCCCCTCATTTTTTAAAAAAAATTAAAATATTTAATTTTTTATATTTTACCATAATGCCCTTAACTTAATGGAGAATTAGACGATTTCCGTCAAGAGGGACTAAAATAAGGATTTCATTAAATGTTGAGGACTCACAGAAGGGAAATTAAAGGTTAGGGACTTCATCTATAATTACTTGAAAGGTTGAGGATGTTAATTGTAATTAACCCTTTAATTAATATATAGATTAAGATGTTGTTTGATTCTCGTTATTTCTCTAAATTATAATTTTACCTACCACTGATTTGGCATTTGATTTAACAACTGCTCAATTACAACCACATATTTCACACATTTTTTACATTTCCAATAAATATTTTACCTCTCTCCTCATTATAATTTTACCAAATAATGAGGATCAAACAAGCTCTAAGGAAGTTCAAGATTTACTAGTAAAGGGAAATTGTGACTCTTGTTATTATATTCCTAGATATGGGAAAGAAATAGCCCAGAACATTGCCTCCTTTGCTTTAAGTTCGGATTGTAACGTCGTTTGGGCTGATTGTGTCCCTAACTTTATCTCGCCTTGGTGAGAGAAGGGGCGTTGTGATTTGCGATACGAACGAAATTTCCTTTTCACAAATATATATATATATATATATATATATTTTGTAATCCTCGAATAACCACAATTTATGTTATATTAAAAATATTTCAGTAGAATATAGTTTCCTATCGAATAGCAAAACATTGTGGGATTTATTATTAATTATGATTTCCTAAAAAAACATAATATTTATTTTAGAAGAATATATTATTATGTGTCATTATAATAGTTATTATTTTTTATGCTCCATTAGATTGGATCTTCTTCATATTATTTACATTATATATATTGTTATCATATATTTGACCTAAAATGTCCTTAACTATTAAATTAGCATAATTTATTGTAGGGTTAATTTCACATATGGTCCCTAACCTTTGCACTTTCTATCAGTCTGGTCCCTAACATTTTTTGAATGACGTAGGTCCCTAATTATTCATAAACTCACTCATAATTTCTTTATGATATTTTTTTTAATTACTTTAAAAAAATCTAAAAAATAGTAAAAATAATAAAATAAAAAGGAAATCTAGCTAGCTATCATTCTAGTTCTATCTCTAACATAATTGTAAATGACAAATATATATATATATATATATATATATTTTGGGAAACCCTTATTTTTTTTATTATTTCAGACAGTAGCGGGAAGAACAAATAGAAAAATTGTGGTCTTTTCTTTTGTTACTAAAAATGAGTATTGAGATTTTTCATTTACGCTGAATTGGAATGTGGGTGGGTAACTAGGTAAATATGGTTTAAAGAAATTATTTTCTTTTTTATTTTAAAAAGAAAAATAATAAAATAAAAAATAAAAAAAGATAAAAAGAAAGTAAAAAGAAAATAAATTCTTTCTACCTACCTACCTGGTTACCCCCTCACATTCCAATTCAACATAAATAACATATTTCGATAATCATTTTCAGTAGCAAAAGATGAAACCCACAATTTTACTATTTGTTATTCCCGCTACTGTCTGAAATAACAAGAAAAAACAAGGGTTCTGCATAAGTTTGTCATTTTTTATTATGTTAGATATAGAAGTATAAAGAGTAGCTAGTTATTAATTTTTATTATTTTTCTGAATTTTTTTTGAATTTTTTTGTTTTTGTTTAAAAACTAAAGGAAAAAATGTCATAAAGAACTTTATGAATGAGTTTACAAAAGGTTGGGGGACCTATACATTGAGAAAAAAAAGATTGGCTACCCAACTGCTAGAAAGTTCAAAAGTTGGAGACCATTTATAAAATTAACCCTTTGTAATATTCATATGGAAATTCCTGAAGAACAATTTTATGGAATCAGTATTTTCTAAATTTTCATGATGAATATTAATTAGTGCTCCTAAAGAGCCGATTGCTATATAAATTTAGATCTAGTGGAACATTTTGTTGTTATTCTTGGAAAATTACAACCCCACTAGTATCGCAATAGAATAATATACTTGTTTAAGAAGAATAAGATTTCACAGATTTTAATATTTTAGAAGAGAATCATTTTTAAATATTTTTTGAAAGTTTTGTTAAAAAACTTTTCTCCTATGTGGTATCCATGGATGTATGTCATATGTATTTAAAATATACATAGTTTATGTTTGAATGCACGTGGCATACATTCATACACGCCATATGAGATGGGAATTTTTTTAACAAAATTTGTGAAAAGTGCTTGAAATTTTTCCTTTCAGAAGAATATTGAAGTTTCGCTCTTAAAGTTAAGATTCCTTTTTACCAGTGACTTTATTGTACTCCTGAAATAGTAAAACTCTCGAACTAGATTAGCTATCCTATGTGCAAGCATATATGATCAATAAAGTCATATGTTTTGGAATGACTTTCAAAAGAAATCTTGAATCATTATTAGTACTATTAGAGAACTAAAAGTTCAATTATTATTGATTTGAAGTTCTTGAAGAGCTAGAAATTACTTGAACATGTAGCTCAACATTGTGAAATTTTATTTGGCATAGTCAATTAGACCATCCTGTTTTATTAAGGATGAGAAGATTTATTGAGAATTATGCAAAGAACTAAAAGATTCTTCTATTTATTTATAGAATTCTCATATGCTACTAGTTCTCAAGGAAAATTGCTGACGGAATTATCACTAGTGAAAATTAGAATTGTGTTTCAAAAAAGAAAAAAATTCTAGAAAATATTTAGGGTAAACCTTGTGGTCCCACTCACTCCCCGCGTAGACCATCTAGAAACGTGATATTGATATTTGGATCCACTAGAAGGTCATATGTGTTTAAAACTTGTAACCAAAAGTTTACGAGATCATTTGCTCAATTGATTATTTATGAGCAAATTTCCAGATATAGAATAAGGACATATGTTCCTCGCTAGTGAATTTTAACAAAAAGTTATTTAAGGATTTATATTTTGGTTCGAATATTTGTTGTCTATGGTTAGCAAAATAAATTTGTTGAATACATCCCGTCACAATGAGAACAATATTTTTGTATTCAAGTGAGATTGATCTTTCACATGCAATATTATTTTTCTATGATATGCCAAATAAAATTTCTATAATATCCCCTTTATAGTTAGCTTATAGTAAGAAATCTCTATTTACTAAAGTTGATAAGTGTGATATATATAGTTGCCCAACCACACATAACAAGGTGGATATTCTAGAATGCTAAGAACATGTGTTGGGTTTGAATCCCTTTACATGAAATTTATGTTTCATCATTGAAGGATGGTAAATTGTCACATGACTTGCCACTGTTACATAAACTAGACAGTTTCTTAGTATTGGGGGAGTAATTAATAGTTGGTAACATATATTATTCTCGTATGTATAATGTAGTCTGACATTTGAAAGACCTTTTGCATTTCAATATGATTATTACTAACTATATAGTTATCAACATTATATATAACACGTTTTAGTGCTCCAACTTGTATTGATTGAAAATCTTATTTATGGATTTGAGCTATTAATGGCATGTCTGAATTATTATGATTATCGATTCCATAATAAATATTAAAAAATATGGAGCAAATACTTGTGATTGTCATATTACCTGAAATTAGTAAAATAAAAAAGATATTAAAGTGTTATGTGTATAATGGGATCAAATGGAATTGATAAGAAATAGTTGTCGACGATAAATACTAATGAGCTCAATGATTGGGATAATACTGAATTAATTTTTCATCAAAAAATTTAGTAATATAGAATATCGGCCAAAATAGAAATTTTTCATAGAAAAGTTTTTAACGAGAAAACATTAATGGCTTATCAAAGAATAATGTACTTTTTTGTTTCACTTGATTTTTTCATATACAGCTTTTTAAGATCTTGACGAGCTTTGAAGAGTTGGTGAAACGATTCAATGCGAGTAGCTGTACTCTTTTTGCTTCGACCAGTTTTTGTCCCCTTGGGTTTTTTTGGCATGGTTTTAATGAGATGGCATTTTAGACGCTCCAAATACATTCATGATCAATTGCACTCTTGATACTCCCGTGAGTTGTGAGTTTTCTCCTTGCAATTATTCAAATTGTGGTAATATAATTCCAGCATTCTCCGAGTAATTTTGTTACTTCAATCTTCTGTGATATTTTTCTAAGTGTTGACTGCCTTTTTACCACAACGGTTAAAAGGACTCGGTTGTAAGTGGGGAAAACTAACCAGCCCATTTCATTAGTTCGATAGTTTTCCTCTCATGGGTTTTTCTCAAAAGTCCAAACAGTGTTTTTAATGAGACAATTATTATATAAATTAGTCATTGAAGGAAAGTGTTGTAAATTATGTAATTATATTGTGAGCGACTAATGTGCTTCAAAACCCTAAAGTTGTACCTATAAATAATTAATTCTCATAATTATATATACTTCCTCCGTCCTACAAAAATAGTCCAAAGGTTATTTTCACATATATTAAGAAACAATAGTTAATATAGTTGAAACATTAAATTTTACCGTATTTGTCCGCGTATACCCTTATATCTCTGTAATTGTTTGAAATACTATCTTCGTCCCAAAAAGATAATGCACTTACCATATTGAGCATGTATTTAATATTTCACTTCCATATTAATTTGCCTCTAATTAATTATTGTTATTCAAATACCTATATATTGAAAGTATCTCAAACAATTAATGAGATATAAGGGTATATCTGAAAAAAATAAAGTAAAATTTAATGTTTCAAGTATATTAACTATCGTTTCTTAATCTATGTGAAAATAACTAATAGACTATCTTTGTGGGATGGAGGGAGTACTTCTAATGCATAGGTAGTTGATGTGAAGTAATAACAATAAATTAATTAGGGGTATTGTAGGAGTGTAGACAAGACAACTTGGTTCCTAATTGGCACGACTTGGAATGTGAGGAACGTGTGTCTTAAATACTCTATTCATCTCAAAAAGATAGTCCACTATATTATTATCCAAGGACGAAGTCAGAAATTTATGTAGGACCAAGCAATATTTCGATATGAAAGGCCGGAGGTGTTGCCCCCAATTTTTTTTTTTTTTTAAAAATCTTACATACCATAAATGGTTAGGAATAGAATTTTTTGACTTCATGTACAAAACACAAATTAAATGTACATAATTACTGTTAGGAAATAAGATTTAATATCAAATATATCAAATATAAGGTAATCTTAAAAACTAATCAATCTCAAAATTGATTGTAGATGAAATTCTAAATGAGGTAAAGATTATAAAATTTTAATACCAAAAGGTAATATTGTCATTCACGTTTTACTTAAGAAAAATTATTAGTGCAATCTAAAATTGATTCTCTCATTAAGAGGACTCAAATCCTCAAAGAAGCCTTATAACATATAATATAGAAACCTACTTCTTTTAAATTTAAGTCGAGGTTTAACCTTTTAAACCTTTTATACCTATGAAATCAAAGAAAGTGAAGACACGGGAGATCAAAGTTGGTCGAAACTAGAAATAGTCACAATAACAAAAAACGATCAAATTGAATCGATTAGAAATTAGAGATTTATAGTATTTAGAGTTCGTCAGTCTCAATCAATTCCAATTCTCAATTGTGGAATTTTTTTTTTATTTTGTAAACTGAAATCATTTTACAATAAGAGGTAATAAAATTGGTTAAAAAAAATAATCTAATTAAAAAAAGAGTAAAAAATATATAGAGTTGGACTTGGACTGGACCAAGCTAAAGCTGGGTCTAGCCCACCATTCTCTATGTCTATGTTATCATCTGTCACACTTTGTAGATAGATCACTTGTTATATCGAGCTTGTATTTAATTTTCTTTATATCTGTCTTTAGTTAATTAGTCACTTAAACTATTTTAGTATCTAAATACTGTGGAAAACGAGTCAAGCAATTTACTCTATTCAATGTTGGCACTTGCAACCGGTTTTTCACATTCCACTTTGGTATTAATCCCTTCCATTTTGTTCATTAAAATTAATTTTATATCAATGATTATACAGAAGACCTAAAATGAAAAATACTTGTAAAATTAAATGTTACAACCACATTATCCACAATTTCTTAACCTGTATGAAAATACTTATAGTACTATCTTTGTAGGAGGAAAAGAGTAACACACACACATTGATTAAGGAGAAGCCTTATTTTTTTCTAGTCAAGCCCTTGCCATTTACCAGTTTATGTACGAAGACTAGCCCCACCTTCTATCTCTTAATCAAGAATCAGATTTCCACCCGTGCATTGCAGAGGTTGAGTTATAGAAAATAATCATATATAAAATGTAGCGTAATTGTGTTTATCAAGGTTGATGTTACAAAGAAACTAACATAGACGACCTATATGCAGTTATGTGCTAGCAATATGTAATGAATTATCTATTTTGTATTTTAGTTATTTTTAAGAACATGTGTCAACTCATGTATCGAAACTCACATTACATATGTTAATGTAAAGAAAATTAAGACTATAGATTGTATTCATGAGACTTTATTCGAATAATGAGCACATGTAAGTATTTCA
>CAVNYN010232469.1:0-30597 GCA_963692815.1 Nyctanthes arbor-tristis
ATCTTGTGATTTCTCTATCTGGCAGCAAAAGATGTGTAGTATTCTTGTGCAACAAAATGTCTCTAAGGCCATTACTGTTACTTATGATGATACTGATACCGAAGAGAAAATTTCTGAAATTGATGAGTTGGCTTATACTTCTATTATTTTGCATCTATCTGACTCTGTGATTAGAAATGTTGGTAAACAAAAAATTACTAAGGAACTATGGGACAAACTTGAAGAACTTTATACTGAAACTTCTTTACCAAATAAAATGTTTCTGCTTGAGAAATTTTTTGGCTTAAAGATTGATCTAAATAGGGACTTAGATGAGAACTTGGATGATTTTAACAAATTGATCCAGAATATTAAAAGTTGTGGTGATAAGAATATTGATGAATATTCTGCTATTGTGTTATTGAATGTCATACCTGATGCTTATAATGATGTGAAATCTACTATTAAGTATGGTAGAGACTCTGCTTCTCTTGATTGTGTTATCAGTGGTTTGAAAAGTAAAGAGCTTGAACTGTATTATGATAAGAGTAATAAGAATACTGGGGATGATTTTATGGTTAGAGGGAGAACTCATGGTAGAATTTCTAACTACCATAATAAAGGGGGGAACAATCAAAATAATTAGAATAGTCAGAGGAAGAAGAGTAGAGGTAGATCCAGATCTAAGTCTAAAATGAAAAATATAAAATGTTATGGCTACCATAAGGTTGGCCATTACATTGAGGATTGCCCTAATGAAGCTGGTAATAAGGGGAAAGGAAAACAACCTGATCAGACTAATCATGTTTTTTCTTCTGAGTCTTATGGTGAGGTGTACTTCACTGCTAGTGGATGTGACTTGACTTCTTGTGTGAATCAAGTGTCACATCATGACACTAAGAGAGAGTGGCTCTTAGATTCTGGTTGCACATTTCATATGCTACCTAGGACAGAATTTGTCACTAATTACTCTAAGGTGAATGATGGCACTGTTAATGTTGCTAATAAGATTATGAGTAAGCTGGAGGGTATATGTGATGTTCAGTTAAAGTTTGATTCTGGTTTTAAATATACTCTTACTAATGTCAGACATGTCCCTGACCTTGGTAACAATCTTATTTCTGTGTCCACTCTTGAAGAAAGTAGATTTGAAGGTGGTTTTGGAGGTGGGTGTATGAAGGTTTCTAAAGGTGCCTTGGTGGCCTTTAGAGCTTTAAAGAAAAGCAAGTTGTATGTTTACTTTGCTGATTGTGAATCATATGTGAGCTCTTGTGTGAATTCTGTTGATGATGACTCTACTAATATGTGGCATAGTACGTTAGGTGATATTAGTAGCAAGGGTCTTCAAATTTTACAGAAACAAGAATGCTTTGGAAAAGATAAATTGTCTTGCATACCTTTCTGTGAAATTTGTGTTCTAGGAAAACAACATAGGGTTCAATTTGCTACTTCTGATAAGAATAAAACTTCTGATGTGCTTGACTATGTTCATGCTGACCTGTGGGGGGCCTGCTAGTACTCCTACGCATGGAGGAATAAATATTTCTTATCTGTGATAAATAATTTCTCTAGAAAAGTTTGGGTGTTTTTATTAAAAAACAAATTAGATGCTTTTGAGAAATTTAAAAATTGGAAAACTTTAATTGAAAATCAAACTGATAAGAAAATAAAGTGTTTGAGAACAGATAATGGGCTTGAATTGTGTAATAAAGAATTTAATGATTTATGTGCTCAAACTGGTATTAAAAAACACAGAACTGTTCCCTACACTCCTCAGCAGAATGGTGTTGCTGAAAGGATGAACAGAACCTTACTTGATAAGGTTAGATGCTTGCTTGCCTCCTCTGGCTTAGCCAAAAGTTTTTGGGGTGAAGCAGTCATGACTGCTGCCTATTTGATTAATAGGTCACCCTCTATGCCTTTGAATGGTAAATGTGCTGAATATGTTTGGACTAATAAACCTATTGATTATTCCAATTTAAAAGTATTTTGTTGCACTGCTTATGTTCATCAGAAATTGGATAAATTGGACCCTAGATTACAAAAATGTATCTTCCTTGGTTATCCTGAAGGTGTTAAAGGATATAGACTTTGGCGTAGATACCTACCTGGTTTTAAGACTGTTATTAGTATAGATGTGATTTTTAATGAATTTGATATGCCTTGTGCTGTTATTAATGAGAATCATAAATCACACGCTAATCACTCTTCTAATCCTGAAACTGCTAATCTTGAGGAGAACCCTCAATTGGATAAGGCTGGCACTCAGACTGGTGGGTCTGAGGTGGATCATCAAACTGAGGAACTTCCTTACTCTACTGGTGATAATCATATTCCATATGATTCTGTTGAACATGGTTCTAACTCTAATGAGTTAGATGATTATATGTTGGCTAGAGATAGAAGTGGAAGAGATAAAAGAGTTCCTGTTAAGTTCCATGATTACAACATGACATCTTTTGCCTTAAATGTGTATGAATCTTTGAGTGAATGTGAACCTAAATTTTATTCTGAAGCTTTAAATTCTGAACATGCTAATAAGTGGTTATCTGCTATGAAAGAAGAAGTTAATTCTCTTCTATTTAACCACACTTGGCTTTTGGTTCCTAAACCTTCTAATTGCTATGTTGTTGATTGCAAATGATTGTTTAAAATCAAAGAAGGCATAACTGATTAGGAACCTATTAGATTTAAAGCTAGACTTGTTACTAGAGGTTTCACTTAAAAAGAAGGAATTGACTATACTGAGATATTTGCTCCTATTGTGAAATTTACTACAGTTAGAATTATGCTTGCTTTAGTTGCTCATTATAACTGGGAATTGAAACAGCTTGCTGTTAAAACTGCTTTTCTTCATGGGGATTTAGATGAAAAGATTTATATGAGACAACATGATAGTTTAGTTGCTCATTATAACTGGGAATTGAAACAGCTTGCTGTTAAAACTGCTTTTCTTCATGGGGATTTAAATGAAAAGATTTATATGAGACAACATGATAGTTTTGTTGACTCTGAATATCCTAATCATGTATGTCTTCTCAAGAAATCTTTATATGGACTTAAGCAATCTCCTAGACAATGGAATAAGAAATTTGATGCATTTATATTCACTCTAAATTTTAAAAGAAGTCAGTATGATCACTGCTTTTATTATAAATTTAATGTTAATGCTCCTATTTTCTTGCTTATCTATGTAGATGATATGATGTTGATTAGTTCATGCATTAAATCCATTAAGTATATCAAACATTGTTTAAGCACCAAATTTGACATGAAGTATCAAGGTGATGCTAAAAGAATTCTTGGAATGGACATATTTAGAGATAGAAAGAAATATGTGCTTGTGCTCAAACAAGAATCTTATGCAAAGAAAATCTTGAGTAAATTTTCTATGACTATCGCTAAACCTGTTAATGTTCCTATTGCTAGTGACTTTGTGTTAAGTAAAGATCAGTGTCCTAGCAATGAACATGATGTTAAGTATATGAAGAATGTGCCTTATATTAATGTTGTTGGCTCAGTTATGTATCTGATGGTGAGTACTAGACCTGATATAGCATAAGCTGTAAGTTGTTTAAGCAGATATATGTCAAATCATGGTGTTGCTCACTAGGAAGCACTTAAGTGGCTTCTCAGATATTTGAAAGGTTCTGAATCCAGTGGTTTAGTTTTTAAACATTGCAGTGAAGGTATTAAACTTAAAGGTTTTGTGGATTCTAATTATGCTAATGATAGAGATAATAGGAAGTCCACTACATCATATGTTTTTACTATAAGTAATGCTTGTGTTAGTTGGAAATCACAACTACAACATATTGTTGCCTAGTCAACCACTGAGGCTGAGTATGTTGCTGCTACTGAAGCTTTGAAAGAAGTTGTGTGGTTGAAATGGCTATTATTTGAAATTCATATGTTGCATGGTGACGTAGTTGTGTATTCTGACAGTCAATCTGGGATACAGTTATGTAAGAATCATGTATTTCATGATAGAACCAAACAAATTGATGTTAGATTCCATTTTATTAGAGACTTGGTCTCTAATGGCATTGTTTTGCTTGAAAAGATACCTTCTCAGTATAACCCTGCTGACATGGAGACTAAACTGCTGCCTGTGAGTAAGTTCAAATCCTATTTGGACATGCTGAGCATTGATGCTAGATAAGTGACATGATTTCTTTCTCTTTTGTTTGCTTTTTGTTTAAATTTGTTTTAAATCAAAAAAATAAAAATTAAAATGTTTAATCTTTGTGATTCTGTGTTTATGTTTTGTTACTTTGCTAACTTATGTGTTTTGTGTACATGTAATAAGAGGCTGGGATACGAAAGCAGATTCAGCCACTGTTGTACTAGTAAACAGGGAATTGGGTTCAAGGTAGAGAAATGTTGACTTTGTCCCCAATTTTGACCAACCTATTTAGTATTCTCGCGGATCCTTACCAGGTCGGGTAGAACCAATCTGGGTCTTTCATCTGTTGTGATTCATCTGGACCGTTGGTGCCTTGCTATTTATTCATTTTGTTTCTCAGTGTTAGAGTTGAGAGGAATACATTGATACGCAGCCTTGAGTGTTAGGGTTTACAGTGAGTTGATCTTTCGTTCTCTTTCTGTGAGAACATTACTTCTCTGAGTGATCATGTAGTGAGGTGGTTGTGTAGTCGGTTGTTTATCACTCCGATTAACATCTGTGTGAGTTGTATTGGGGACAGATCTAGGGTCTATACTCTGTTCTTCGTGATCTAGTGCAACGAGGCCGGATCTACAATTTCGTAGAGCCACTGCGGGGAGTAGCTGCACTTTCGGTGAACCCCACACTCCCGAAAGGGAGCAAGCATATCGCGTATTCTCTGATTTTGTTTCTTTATTGCTTTTTGCTCCGATTCCTTATTGTTTTATATTCGCGCTTCCGGTATGTAATTGTCACGAATAATAACAACATCTTTTTTTTTTTTTTAAGTTATAGTTTAGTTGTTTATTATTTCTATTATAAAATTATATAATTTCAACTTTGTTTACATTATGTAGTTTTTTTTTTTAACCTAAGGGGATATAAGGGATGGGCAAGTGTTGTTCGAACTCGAGACCTCTTACCCGATACGTGAGAACATAATTACTATAATACTTGTTCGAATCACGTTTACATTATGTAATTGGTCTCAAGTCTAGAAAAAAAAACATATAAAAGTTGTAATTTTTGTTTCAGACACATGGTGAATCACATAAAATGCGTAAATTTTACATTAATTAAATCTAGATTGCTTTACCAGAAAAAGAAAAAATAATAAAACTAGAATAAAAAAATACTTAATTTCTCATTTATTTGGATTTGACTGACTCAATTTTTTGTCTTTTACTGAAAAACTTCAAATCGTTATAACGATAATTATATAGGTTTCATTTTAAAATTCATTTTAAGTGGTCGTCAAGAGGTGTCCAACCCATGAACAGCTCACCATATAATAAGAGACATTTTTTGACGTGCATGCAAGAGTTGAAAAGTCAATCTTTATTTACTGTAGTTTTCGCTCAATCATAAAAATATCGAAATCGTTATAACGATAACAAAATCTTTATGAGTTAATTATCCATTTTAGGTATTTGATTAGAGGTGTTCATCTCTAAATACTAGTCAATAAGATTCACAACACATTAATAAATGCTTATGACTTATCAATATAACTTAGAAGTTCAAATATTGATTTAATCACACTATTTACTCAATCATATTCAAATCACTATTACGATAATTATATCGATTTCATTTTAAAATTAATTTTAAGTGGTCGTCCAGTGTCCAACCCATGAACGGCTCACTATATAGTAAGAGATATTTTTTTAAATGCATGCAAGGGCTTGAAAAGTCACTATTTATTTAAGGCAATCTTCGCTCAATCCTAAAGATATCAAAATCATTATGAGTTAGTTATTCATTTTAAGTGTTTGATTACAAGTGTTAATCTCTAAATACCAGTTAATACGACTCACAACACATTAAGAAATGCTTATGACTTGTCAGAAAATTTACAAGTTCATATTTTAATATAATAACATTATTCAATCAATCATATTCAAATTATTATAACGATAATTATATTAGTTTCATTTTAAAATTCTTTTTAAGTGGCCATTCAGATCCGTCCAACCAGTGAACGGCACACTATATAATAAAAGATATTTTTTAACATACATACAAGACTTGAAAGGCCATTTTTTATTCGCGGTAAGTCTTCGCTCAATCCCTGAAGATATCGAAATCGTTGTAGCGATAACGAAATCATTATGAGTTAATTATTCATTTTTAAGTATTTGATAGAGGTGTGTATCTCTAAATACTAGTAAATACGACTCATAACACATTAAGAAATGCTCAAGGCTTGTCAGAATAACTTAGAAGTTTAAATTTTAATCTAATTATTCCCTCAATCATATTCAGATCATTATAAAGATAATTATATTGATTTCATTTTAAAATTCATTTTAAGTGGTCTTTCAGAGACTTTCAACCCGTCAAAGGCTCACTATATAATAACAAACATTTTTTTACGTGCATGAAAAAGTTGAAAGGTCGCTTTTTATTCACAGCAGTCTTCGCTCAATCCTGATATCGAAATCGTTATAATAATGACGAAATCGTTATGAGTTAATTATCTATTTTAAGTATTTGATTAGAGGTTTGCATCTCTAAATACTAGTTAATACGGCTCACAACACATTAAGATATTGATAACTTGTTAGAATAACTTAGAAGTTCAAATTTTAATTTAATGACACTATTCATTAAAACATATTCAAATTGTAATGATAATTATATCGATTTCATTTAAAAATTCATTTAAAGAGAAAATTCATTTTAAGAGATCGTCTAGAGGCGTCCAACCCATAAACGGCTCACCATATAATAGGATACATTTTTTTATGTGCTTGCAGTAGTTGAAATGTTACTTTTTATTCACGACTGTCTTCGCTCAATCCTAAATATTTCGAAATCATTAAAAGGATAACAAAATCATTATGAGTTAATTGTCCATTTTAGGTGTTTGATTAGACTTATTCATCTCTAAATATTAGTTAATATGACTCACAACAGATTAAGAGATACTTATGATTTATCAATATGACTTAGATGTTCAAATATTAATTAAATGACAATATTCACTAATTGATATACAAATAGTTATAAGGATATTATATTCTATCATTTTAAAATTCATTTTAAGTAGTCGTCAGTATATGTCTAATGTATCTAACCTATGAACAATTCACCATATAATAAGAGACATTTTTTGACGTGCATGCGGGACTTGAAAGGTCACTTTTTATTCAAAGCAGTATTGGCTCAATTCTAAAGATATCGAAATCGTTATAACAATAACGAAATCGTTATAAGTTACTTATCAATTTTACGTGTTTGATTAGATGTAAGCATCCCTAAATACTAGTCAATATGACTAACAACATATTAAGAAAATCCGATGGCTTGTCAAAATAATTTAAAAGTTCAAATTTTAATTTAATGATAATATTCACTTAATGATAACGATAAAATCGTTAAAAGTTCAAATTGTTATAACGATAAAATTATATCAATTTCATTTTAAAATTTATTTTAAGTGGTCGTTCAGAGGCGTTCAACTCGTGAACAAATCACTATATAATAAAAGACTTTTTTGACATGCATGTATGACTTAAAAGGTCACTTTTTATTCATGATAGTCTTCGCTTAATCCCAAAAATATCAAAATCGTTATAACGATAACGAAATCGTAACGAGTTAATTATCCAATTTAGGTGTTTGATTAAAGTTATACATCTCTAAATAATAGTCAATAGACTCACAACACATTAAGAAATACTCAGGACTTGTCAGAATAACATAAAAGTTCAAATTTTAATATAAATGACATTATTCACTCAGGCATATTAAATCTTTATAACAATAATTATATCGGTTTCATTTTAAAATTCTTTTTAAGTGATCGTCCAGAAGTGTCCAACCTCGTGAACGACTCTAGGAGACATTTTTTGACGTGCATTCAGGGTTTGAAAGGTCACTTTTTGTTCACGGTATTCTTCTCTCAATCCTAAAGATATCGAAATCGTTATAACAATAATGAAATCGTTATGAGTTAATTATCTATTTTAGGCGTTTCACTAGAAGTGTTCATCTCTAAATACTAGTCAATTCGACTCAGAACAAATTAAGAAATGCTTATGACTTGTCAATATAACTTAGATTTTCAAATATTAATTTAATGATATTATTTACTCAGTGATATTCAAATCGTTATAATGATACCAGAGGCGTCCAACCTGTGAACGACTCACCAAGTGACAAAAGACTTTTTTGACGCATATGTAGGACTTGAAAAGTCACTTTTTAATCATGACAGTCTTCACTCAATCTTAAAGATATCCAAATCGTTATAACGATAACGAAATCGTTATGAGTTAATTATCCATTTTAGATGTTTGATTAGAGGTGTGCATTTCTAAATATTACTCAATACGACTCACAACGCATTTATAAATGCTTATGACATGTTAAAATAACTTAGAAGTTCATATTTTAATCTAATAAAAGTATTCACTTAATCATATTCAAATTGTTATAACGATAATTATATCGATTTCATTTTAAAATTCATTTTAAGTAGTCATCCAGAAATGTCCAACCCGCGAACGGCTCATTATATAATAATAGACATTTTTTTATGTGTATGCAAGACTTGAAAGGTCAATTTTATTCGAGGTAGTCTTCGCTCAATCCCAAATATATCGAAATCGTTATAACAATAACAAAATCGTTATGGGTTAATTTTCCTTTTAGGTGTTTGATTAAAGGTGTGAAACTCTAAATATTAGTTAATATAACTCACAAAACATTAAAAAATGCTTATGATTTATTAGAATAACTTGCAAGTTCAAATTTTAATATAATGGCAGAACGCACTCAATCATATTTAAATCGTTATTACGATTATTATATCGGTTTTATTTTAAAATTCATTTTTAGTGGTCATCCATAGACGTCCAACCCGTGAACCACTCACCATATAATAAGAGACATTTTTTGACTTGCATTCAGGGTTTGAAAGATCATTTTTTATTCAAGACGGTCTTCGCTCAATCCTAAAGATATCGAAATCGTTATAACGATAACGAAATTATTATGAATTAATTATCTTTTTTAGGTATTTGACTAAAGGTGTTCATCTATAAATACTAGTTATTTCGACTCAAAACACATTAAGAAATACTTATGACTTGTCAATATAACTAAGATTTTCAAATATTAATTTAATGACAATATTCACTCAATGATATTTAACTCATTATAACGATATTATTTCATTGTCATTTTAAAATTCATTTTAAGTGCTCGTCCAGAGACGTCCAACCTGTGAACGACTCACTATGTAACAAAATATATTTTTTTACGTGCATACAGGACTTAAAAGGTCACTTTTTAATCATGGCAATCTTCGGTCAATCCTAAATATATCGAAATCGTTATAAAGCAATAATGAAATCGTTATGAGTTGATTTTCGATTTTAGGTATTTGATTAGAAACGTGGATCTCTAAATATTAGTCAATACGACTCACAATGTACTAACAAATGCTTATGACTTGTTAGAATAACTTAAAAGTTCATATTTTAATCTAACGATACTATTCACTTAATCATATTCAAATTCTTATTACGATAACTATATCGGTTTTATTTTAAAATTCATTTTAAGTGGTCATCCAAATATGTCTAACCCATGAACGACTTGCTATATAATAACAGACATTTTTTGACGTGCATGCAGGACTTAAAAGGTCAATTTTTATTCACAGTAGTATTCGCTCAATCCCGAAAATATCGAAATCGTTATAACGATAACGAAATCGTTATGAGTTAATTATCCATTTAAGTGTGATTACAGGTACGCGGCTTTAAATACTAGTCAATATAACTTACAAGACATTAAGAAATGCTTAGGACTTAACAGAATGATTTATAAGTTCAAATTTTAATATAATGACACTATACACTCAATCATATTCAAATCGTTATTACAATAATTATATCGGTTTCATTTTAAAATTTATTTTAAGTGGTCTTCTAAAGGCGTCCAACCAGTGAAAGGCTCACCATATAATAAGAGTCATTTTTTTAGGTGCATGCAGGGTTTGAAAGGTCACTTTTTATTCATGGAAAACTTCGCTCAATGCTAAAGATATCGAAATCGTTATAACGATAATGAAATCGTTATGAGTTAATTATCCATTTTAGGTATTTGATTAGAAGTGTTAATCTCTAAATACTAGTCAATAGGACTCACAACATATTAAGAAATACTTATCACTTGCCATAATGACTTAGAAGTTCATATTTTAATCTAATGATACTATTTACTCAATCATATTCAAATTTTTATAACGATAATTATATCGGTTTCATTTTAAAATTCAATTTTAGTGGTCATCTAGAGGCGTCCAACCCATGAACGACTCACCATATAATAACGGACATTTTTTGACGTACACGAAGGGCTTGGAATGTTACTTTCTATTCTTGTAGTATTCGCTCAATCCCAAAGATATCGAAATCGTTATAATGATAACGAAATTGTTATCAGTTAATTATTATGGCTAGTATACTGGGACACAGTTTCTTGCTAGGCTTTGTAATCACGTGGACAATCTTACCAAGTTTCTCTGTCCCTTACTCTCAAATTATGGATTCCATCAATCATACAGTTCCTACATATTTAGTACATTATGGTCTTTAAATCATACTAGTAGCAAATTTGTGGGGATGCAACTTTTCAGTTGATCGTTTTCCGCATGGGTTTCATAAAAATTATATGGTGGGGGATGGGTTAGGGTTGTGTTTGATAATTGAATGGGTAACATTTATTTGAGATGAAATTTGGGGCCAGCAAGAGGGACAAAGATTTGGTTTTCAAAAACATATATCCATAAAGATTAGATTTGTTTAAAGAAGAATTATAACATATATTTGACATCTAACAAGTGACATTAATTTCACAAGTGTTTGTTTAGTTACTACACACTCTCTCACGAGATATGCAATAGTTCTTTTATAATTGAATTTATTTATTTAAGAGATGATGACTTGAGAAAAATGAATTTACAAAGAAGAAATTAATCAAAAAAAAAATCACTAAATAAACTTTATTTGCACATGATAATTTTGGAGACGGATAGAATGTGAGAGGGCCATTGTGGGGTTATGGAGTATTTTCAAATTTTCAAACATCATTGTTTGGTGAAACGTGAAATGGACTTTCATATTAAAGTTTCATTACAGAATTACCTCTTCATAGTTGTTGAAATTATCAACAATTTCATTTTTCTTATTATTGTGCAACTCTAAAATTGCAGAAAATGAGTGCAATTTTGCATCAAAACATAAAACACCGTAAAAATCTAATTAGTTTGCAAAATCCAGTACCCCGCCTAATTTCCTCTTCCTCCTAATGGACAGCGGCATGAATCTCCTTATGACCCAATCCGAATGAATTGCGGGCCAAGAACCTTATGGCCCAATTCCTCCTCGCCTAACAGGGTTGATCTTCCAAATTGATCAAGTTAATTGGACGAGCCCAAATTTCTCATTAACGGTCTGACTGGGTTCACAGGCTTACGCTGCCAAGCCTAGCAATAGATGATGATCAACTTGGTTGTACAACAACAACAGTAACAATATTCCTACTATTTCTGCTATTTAGACAAATGAGTAGACCGAGATATTGACAAAATGAGTTTAAAGCTACTCACCAACACATATAGAGAAAATAATAACGGGGATAATGAAGCAAATTTAGACACCTTTGCCACCATATTTGTCCACATTTTGAGCTAAATAAAATAATAATAATAATATATTTGGTTTTATAATAATTAAATTAAATTGACATGGTATGAAAAGTCGGAGTCCAATTACGATACCATCTGAATGACACCTTATAGTGCCATACATTGATATGGAGTCGGGCCTACAACTGACATCCACCATTAAGAATTGTTGTTATTTTTATTATTATTGATTCATTTAGAAACAGCCAGCAAATAAAGGCAGGCGTCATCCAGCTATATTTGAAATTTTTCATATGAAACCAACAGGAGCTCAATGAAACCACAAGTGGTTTCTCTTGTGTGATTTCAAGAAATAATTTGGGATTTCCTCTAACGCGTGCTCCTCATTGCCTTAGAAAAATTCAAGTCATTATCTCTATTTTGCATCAACTTATTTGGTAGGTTCATAAACTCGTTTTTTATGGCCTATTGGAGCATATTCCTTTTTGTGTCGTAATATGACAGTTTGGAAATAATCACACATCCTTTAGTCCTTTTAGATTTTGTTCTTGATGGATTATTAACAAACAAATGTTGGAACCTATAAAACCAACAAACAACGTATATTATTCAATTTGGAATAATAACGTTGAGAAAATTCCCAATTGTCTATTTCGTCACCAATGATAAGTTTGATTCAATTATGCTGGTATATTTGTATTCATGTGGCCAACTAGAAATCAATAAAATCGATTTTTCGATGAGAAGACGTCATTAATCAACTCTATTGACTTTTCACTATCTAGACAAGTACAATTATGACAACCATTATAGTTAAATCCTACTATAATTGGTTCCAAATGGATTTGATAAGATTTTATTTCATTTTCATTTGGCTATATTATTATCTTTGGGTAGTGGGTTCTTCACTGCTATGCATTTAATCATCATGTTATTTACTGTAAACCCTCAGGGCTGCCCTCTGAGTCACTAAAGTATATTTCGTTCGACTGATTAGACAAGTTGTGAAAAATATGGTTGAGAGAGGTGGAAAAAGTTGAAAGATATATAATTTTGGCAAAAAGAAAAGATGGAAGCTAGTGGAAAAAGTTGAAAGATAATTTTGCAAA
Source organism: Nyctanthes arbor-tristis (assembly GCA_963692815.1). NCBI lineage: Eukaryota > Viridiplantae > Streptophyta > Magnoliopsida > Lamiales > Oleaceae > Nyctanthes > Nyctanthes arbor-tristis. The sequence goes on from CAVNYN010232469.1 coordinate 12,917, forward strand.
AAAGAAAAGATGGAAGTTAAAATTAAAATTATGTAAAGCAGATCAAACAGCGTTAGAAGCGCGAGATATGGATCGAATAATTGATCAGTGCTTGTTTGATTTTGCGAAGACGTTTCTTGAATGATATTATTATGAATAATGCTATGTAACACCAGTAGTGCTTGGCACCAGTATAGGTGGCATCCAATGTGACATTAAATGATAAGTGGAATTAAATGAATAAATAAATGATTCACTTAATTCAACTTATCATTTAATGCCACCTTGATATGATGTCCAACACCAATAATATTAAATAGCATTACTCTATTATTATAGCATAAAGCTCCGAACACCTGAACAAAGGAAGACATTATGGTCAAAAGTGAAGGCTTGTTTGATCAATTAAATTCCTTGCCTTATTGAAGACGACAATATGGGTCCAGAATACACCAAGTTCCAAATTTTACTGAAGATGCAAAAGGGCATTTAAAGCATATTCTTATGCGTCCGGGTACAGCCACAAAATTCTCTCGATTCATGATTTTTTCAACATCAAATTGAGTGAATACACTACTAGATTCAGCCTCGGACTTATAAGAGCATTTCCAGTTGACGTGTTAAATCAAGTTTTAACGATACGTGAATTTAATAAGGCTTGGACATCTGGTGCCGTTATGGCTCCAAACACTAACGTTCCCTGGTTCATTTCAGTGAATGGATGACATGTCTAACGCTAGATCGGGATTGACGTATTTTGCAACGGCGTCAGACGTCTAACACCATATCAGGACTCTAGTGATAGGAATTAGTTGACAACTACAAAATATAGTTACAATAAGAGTGTTAACAAAGTTCCTAAAAGAATCTTTTTAGCACAAAATTAAAATTGTTGTTAGATTTAACAACATTTTTTACAATTTATGTGGCATTATTATTTTTATTTAATTTCTTGGTGATTGAACTTTTGGGATTTATTAAAATCATCACTGATTATCAATTCTTGTATTTGATCAATTCAAAATCACCATTCGTATGGATTTTGAGTAATATTGAATTGAATGGTGTGGCCCACTTAACTTATTGCACTAGTTTAATTTAACATTTTCAATGTATTACTAATCAATAGTTAGATTTAACATGATAATATGTAACCTAACAACTAGATAAATTTAACAGCTCTAATGTGGTTGTGGATACTCTAACAATCTACCGGAGTATGATGAATTAATTAATCATTAATCAGCTACTAAATATGAGTAGAGTAGAAAATAGTACCATATTAGAGATGCCCTCTTAACAATTAAAGTTTCATTTCATTTCTTCAACTCATTTTTGTTTATTTTTTTTTTTTTATTTTTTTTTTTTGCCGTAACATACGAGTCAATTAGCTAGAAAGTTTTCGAAAAATCAACCTCACTCTAGTGAATTAATTAAGGAATCATGAACTAGCTATTGGACACGTACATGTAGAGTATAAACATGACTACTTAATAATTAAGTTTCTTCTTTAACTCTATTTTATTGTATCGAGTCAATTAGATGGAAAGTTTTTAAAAAGTCAATTATTACCCTCGGCTAATATTAGTAATATATCAAGGTTAAAGACATCCACTTTCTAATAAGACATCATGAATCACATGAGTAATAAACCTCACTTTCGTTACCTAGATTTCAACTTTAGTAATAATATTTTCAATTATTATATGGTAACATATAGCTATCCCAAACATAACTTTATTAATTAATCCATAAACAATTGACCCCATCACAAAAAAATAATTGTGCCTTGCGATTAGAATACATATTACGTATCAATGACAAAGTGAAAGTGACAATATAGAGATAATCTGACATTTTTTTTTTTTTACGAGAGATAAACCTAATTTTCATTAGAGTTAACTAAAGGCTAAAAATTAGACATAATTGACTACATTGCAATTGTATGTAATAATTTGAAGTTCTTTCTTTCATTTTCTTTTATTTATTTATTTATTATATTTTTTTAATACAAAGAAAGTGGAGGGGAGAGGTATATGGGATTTGGACCCAAGAATTCGAGTTCAACCTTTAACTACTAGTCGACACCTCTTTTATTTTCTTGATTCTAGTTCTAGAATTATATAAAAGATATATCATACAAATACAATATATTTTTTATTTTTTTATTTTCTTGATTTTGATAATATATATTTGTAATTTGTATACTTACTAAAAAAATTTACAGAAATCCAACAGTAAATATGAAAAATATGCTTAAAATAATCACAGACCTCAAAAGTCTCTGTCGTCTTTGACGATTTCCAAGTTTTCAGTCTCTGTCGACTGTCGCCACAAGCGGTGTTCACCGCCACTTGCCTTTCCTTTCCGCAGATGCATTTGCACGTAAAACTTCAAGAAAAGAAACAGAATTGCTCCGTTAAGCACTGAATTGAAAACCCATGCTCCGATTCCGTTACATCCTCCTTTAATGAAATGCAGAAGAAGAACACCCACATGGCAAACCAGATTGCAGCCCAACAACACTATCTGGCAGTTCACGACGAACGGGAAGCACGCCCTCGGAAGCCCAATTGCCGTCCAGAATCGGTACCCGTAGACGACGGAGTAAACCAGTGAGGTGAGAACAATTGCGACGACTTGGAATGATTGGGAGAATTCGAGCCAGAGGAATGACATGAAGATTAAGATTGAGTGGTTGAAGAGCTTGAAGAACGAGAGCTCTCGCCGGCGTAAAATGGTGAAGAACGTCCGGACAGCGTGGAGGAACCGGGAGAGGTAATAAATGTATGACCAGAAGAAGACGCGGCCGGAAGGGCGGGTGCCGAGCGGGAAACAGAGGAGCCACTGAAAAGGGGTGGTCCGGGAACGACCCCAGAACCACCGCGTGTCGCTGATCTCCGCCGCCGTGGAGAAGAGAATTCCGGTGAAGATTGTAACCGAGACAAGGGCCATGCACAGGGAGTGCACCGCCGGGATGGGGCCGAGCGGAAGCGGCCGGCGGTGGCGGAAAAGGAGGAGGCCAGTTAAATGGAGGAAAACAGAGGCGATAACATACGCGGCAATGGACGAAAACAAGAACGACCACGTGGAGCCCCACGATTGGGTATGACTCCACCGGAAACCCACGATTGATGGATGTTCCGACAGATAAAACCTCAGACTATGAATCATCATCGTCGGCCGGCAGACGAGACGATGGTGCAAAACCCAAAATTCTCGGGCCAAAATTTTCTCCCTTTTCAATTATTTTCCTGGGTTTTCCATTTGGAGAAAGTACAAGCTGAAAACCCTTCTTCCTCAACACAATGATGCAGTTCCGGCTTACAAAAACGTCAAAGAGAAATGGGGATATCCTTCTGTGAGGTAGAAATTTGGCTATGGTGTTTTTAGTTGGGGGTAACAATGAAACGGAGTTGAACCAACAGTGATTATTAAGAGTTGGGCTGCCTACGTGTAAGATTTTGATTGGACCTGTTCTTTTCAAAACATGTCTGCTCAATTTTTTCGTGGTTTCTAACTTTTATTGCACATTTGGGGTCTGTTTGGCTGGCAACTAATAAATTCATCAATTAAAACTTTTACTAGTGTTACTTTTTTGTTTGGTGTGGTAGTCGACTTTTGGTGCCTGAAACTTTTATGGAATGGCAAACAAAATTCCGATCACCGACCTTTGCACCTAAAATATCATGAATTTGGTTCATGAGAATGGTAGCTAGCTTGGATTTGATTTGGTGTGGAAAAGTGCAGGACAGGTGCTCTTCCGATCTCACTAGTAGTAAGTTGTGGGCTCATGAATGTGAAACACATGATATGAAAATGAAAATTTTATTGTTGTAATCATATAAAATTACATCCATTTTCATGGGTAACTTTTTGGATTCAATCTTCATCCAAAGTTGATTTTTTGTTTGTTATTATCCTCCCAATTAGATGGGATCTTTAATTAATCAATCTTATAATAATATTCTCTCATGGAGTTACTTATTGGATTATTTGATAGGAGTATATATGTTTTCTTTCCAATACAAACCAAAGGACGTACCTGGTGGTAGGGGTGGGTATTTTGAGGTTAGAGACCAACCAAACTGACAAATCGACAGTTCAATTCCGGTACTAAAAAAACCGACAAAGCCGCAGAAACTGACAAAAATCGAAACCCAACCAGACCAACAGGGCGCTGGTCGGTTTGGGTCCATGAACATTCCAAAATGACAATTGTCGGTTGGTTTTGGCTCGACAGGAACACCAAACCGAACCGACCAATGCCCAAGCCTACTTGGTGGAGATGCATATCTCATATTCCATCTCATAATAAATATTCATTTAATGATAAGTGATCGGACAAATAAAGAAATAAAAAAGTGTAGCATAACTCAAATTAATAAGTCATGATGGATGGATGCCAATCTCCTATCCATATGCATGTATATTAAGTAAAGAAACAAACATAATTATCTACCTATATCTTATCAATGTACAATTTCATAATGTAACACATCACACCAATTGAAACAATTGTTAGTACAACTTTATAACGCATCCCAATCAATTGAATAAACAGCATAATTATCTAGATAACAAAAAGATAACACATCCCTTATCAACAAAACACCCCAAGCATTGCAAATGCAAGATTATAACAATATATCAGAGTCAATTGACCAAGTGGTGAATAAACGAAACAAATTTTGCTAACTCAACTTTGGAAAATTCTAAGTGCAGATAATAATACTTCACAGTTACATGAAACAAAACCAGTTGAACAAAATAATCCGTAAAGAGATAGTATCGTCATATATAGTACTAAAATCCATATTAGAAATTGAATGGTGTGATGAATGGCTTTAATACATCAGCCGTCGATTGCAAACCGACCAATCGTTTTTATTTCACGAGACCGGTCGGTGCGTGACTAAAGCACTAGCGGGAATAAGAATAGTTTTTAAAAACCTTTTAAGCAATTCATAAAAATATGTAATAAACATGCCAACCCAAGTTGTCATCAAATTTGTCGCGCTTGATCTAATTAAAATTTGTAATCAATTAATTGACTAACAAATTCAGGACCTACATGTTACAAATTTAAAAAGTCGCTTGCATTTATAAATATATATATATATATATTAAAAAATAGTCAAAAATAAGATTGTTGTTAAAAACACGAATGAAGAAAAATAATATTTATCAAACAAACACTGAGTCGATGTTTGAAATAGACATCAATGTTATTAAAATCGCCACCAATGAAATTGAATAGCAATGTACAAATGATCCTTTTCAGGGATTACTAAAGATAAGGTTCAAAGTTTTTTGTCACAAGTGTAGAAGGTTTACTCGCGTTACAGAAGTTACAGAACTTCATGTTGAGGGCAAGGTTACAGGACAATACTGAAGTAAATGAAGAAATAATATGTGATCCTCAGCAGCCAAGTGTACAGAATTTGATTTGTAGAACAACAAATGCTAAAGAAATTTTCTATTGATCTCAGAGCTTGTGTAAAAATTCTGAATACAAGAGAGCTGTGTATACAATTTATGGGCTAGATTCTGTTAGCTGTGAAGAAATAAGATCAAGTTGGATGCTGTAATTTACATTAGTCGATAGGCGCTTCAAAGTCGTATAAATCATATTACAAGACCGATGAGTTCTATCATCTACAGAAAACACGTGAACTCGATTATTTAGTTGAATCCAACTACATCCAGGATCCTTCTTGCCCTCTAAATCTCTCAATTGATCCCTTATCTTCATCTTTTCTTGCCATTTCCCTGACCCTGAATACATGTTTGACATGATGACACAGGCGGATGTTGGCTTTGAAGCCAAACCAAACATCTTCTTGGCCACTCGCTCGGCCACTTCCATGTCCATCCAGAACCAACAAGCATTAAGCAATGCAATCAGAAGAATACCATCTGCTTCAATTGGCATCTCTTCAAGGAGCTTTTCAGCTTGCAGCAGATTACCTGATCGACCGAGAAGATCCACTACACAAGTGAAGTGCTCTAAGGTTGGTGTTATAGCGTATTTTCCTTTCATCAGTCCAAAAAGTCTCAATCCTTCATCGACTAAGCCTGAATGAGTACAGGCAGATAAGACTGAGACAAAGGTTGCTGCATTTGGATTTATCCCCTCTTCTAACATAAGATTAAAGAGTAAAACTGCATCAGAGCCGAACCCATGAAGTGCATGCCCGTTAATCAGTGCAGTCCAGGCTGCCACGTTGGGTGAAGATATGCAGTTAAATGATGCCCGAGCATCGTGAATGCTCCCACATTTTGAATACATGTCTATAAGAGCTGTCCCAATGTAAATATTGGATTCAAATGGAGTTTTTGCTAGATGTGCATGTAGTTGTCCTCCTTGTTGAAGAGATCCCATACACGCACATGCGTGAAAGAGAGAAGAAAAGGTCGACTTAGTTTGACTTATTGATTGTCTGCGCATGGTCAGATACAGTTTTAATGCATCCTCATGTTGATCATTGTGACTGTATCCTGATATCATTGAATTCCAAGTGATGGGGTTCCTTTCTCCCTTTGTCTCTTCGAAAATCTCCAAAGCTTTGTCAATCTCCCCATTCCTGGCGTATACTGTGATCATCGTATTCATGGTAGCTAATACCCTAACTGGCATTTCAGCAAACAACTTCTTTGAATCCTCAACCCGACCAGACATTGCATATGCTTTAATCATCAGATTATAAGAATCAGGATTCCTTTCAATCATTCTGCTAAAAATCAATTCAGCTTCTTCTGTCCTGCCTATATTAATAAGGCCCCCAACCAACAAATTAGCATCACTCAAACACGGATGCGGAACCCCATCATATAGACGCTTGGCATCTTCAACAACTTCACAATCAATGTAAAAGCTAATCAATGCCCCAGATATTAAGCATTCTAATTCAAACCCCAATTTTATCAACAGTCCATGAACCATCCTTCCTTTGCATAAGTTCCTCGATATTTGACAAGCCCTCAAGACTGAATCCAATGTCAACTCATTTGGAACTGCCTCACCTCTCTCTTTCATCATCCTAAACAATTCCAAAGCCTTCTGACATCCGTCTTCACTCTTTGCATATCCCGAAATCAATGTAGTCCACTCTACAACACCACGCTTGGGCATTTCCTTAAAAACCTCCAAAGCTTCATTTAGCAAATTGCATTGAACAAAACCCACAAGCATCAAACTCCACAACAACTCATTCTTCTCATGCAACTCATCAAAAACTCGTTTTGCGTCCTCAATTTCATGACAACTGGCATACAAGTACAATAAAGCACTTCCTACAAGCTCAAATTCCTCATGTCCAGATTTCAAAACCAGTCCATGAATCTGCTTCCCATCCACCATCAACCGTGAGCGTGCACAAACACTCAAAGTTGTAGAAAATGTTGTTTCATTTAGCTTAACATCAGCGTGATGCATCAAAGAAATCAAGTTCCTGGCTTCCGAAAATCTATTCCATTTGGAGTATCCCGTGATCATGGTGTTCCAAGAAACCACTGTCCGTTGGAGCATATTGTCGAACAGTATCCGGGCTTCTTCCAGTTGCCCAATATGGCAATAACGCGTAATAGCTTTGTTCTTGGCAATGATGTTGAGATTGGAATTTCCAAGACTTTTTTGAAGAGTTGAATAAGGTAACTGATACCTTTTCCACATTTGGTGCTTCCATGGCCAAGAAAATGATGGCTTCATTGACATTTTCTGAAGTATGACAAGCTTCACTAATTCCTGCTGAAAACAGTTTCTCGTTAGTATCGTTTATTGGTGACATTTCTTAACTTTATTGCTGGGAAAGAAAAAAAAAAATTCAGAAACTAATGACAGAGAGTTGCTTTGCGAAGCAATAAGCATATGGTCAAGCCAGGCTGAAGACGTCCTGATAATAATGAAGAAACAAAATGGCAGGGGTGAAAAAGAAAAAGGAAAATCTCTGGAAAATGAGAAAGGATTGGTAAAGAAATATTTTTGTTTTTAAAGTCATTTTTGACAATTATCTTGACGGTTGCAAATTTCAACTTGTGAATTATTATATGGGCTTCATGGGCCTAAACTTGAATACGAGAGAACTAAACTGAATCACGGACGTCGGCCATACAAGTACAATAAGAAGCGCAATTTGAAGCTAATTATTTTATATATAATTCATTTTTAAAATTTTCTTCCATAATATATAAATCGGACATAAATTTTTTGTTTTTTGGAAACAAAATCGGACATAATTTTAATCGACGGAAAGCACTGGAGTTTTCTACATAGTCAAAGCGAAACTCGTTCTTCTATTTATACTCTTTTTTACGGCATTCTCTGCAGTGTACAGCTTTGGATCAAATAACAAGGTGAGTATTATTCTGCGGATTTCAATTTTGATTCTTTCTTTTTATGCTTCAATTTATTGATTAATTGATACGTCTATTTGTTCCGGAGATAATGGATATAGAAATACAAGGGAATGATAATCAACAGTTTTCGATGCATCTGAATTGATGCAGATGATTGAAATTATAATTTTGGGAACTAAACCAAAGTTTTGAGCAACAGCTGTGATATTATTCGCTCTGGGATTAATTCAATTTAGGGTTCTTAAGTTATGTCGAATTTAAGAGTGTTATTTTATATTCGGTATTTTTGTCAATTCATCGGTCGTCTGGTTTTCGTATGGAGTGGTCGGTCTTAATGAAGAAAAAATCCGTTCGCAGGGCATGATTTTGGGGTTACGGGTTCTTTATTGGCTTTGGAGGATCTTAGTTAGCAGTTGGGTCTAGGAAAGTAATAAGAATATGTATTATTTAGCGAGTTGAGGATATAAAAGGGTTTGCTTCTTTGAACTGCCCTTTGAAACAAGAGAAAATCTCTGATGATAAAAATTGGGAAATTGGTATATTGTGCATTAAATACGCTACCTTGTTCCCGTCACTTCAGTTAAATTGTTAGTTATTATGCAAAAGAAATTCTATTTGTAAGATGTATTGGTGACTGAGAAAGGCTAAACTACAGGTTCCCTGGTAATCCAAATTTGGGATTAAGATGGCAAGTGAGGCCCAAGATTCAACTATTGTATTGGAAAGTTCAGCTTCCTGCACAAGTGACAGCAACCAAGCTGTTGATTTTGAATGCAATATTTGCTTTGATTTAGACAAGATCCAATAATAACCCTCTGTGGTCACCTCTATTGTTGGCCGTGCCTCTACAGATGGCTACGACTTCATTCTCAGTCTCATGAATGTCCTGTTTGCAAGGCCCTAATACAAGAGGAAAAGTTGATTCCTTTATATGGCAGAGGCAAGATGCCTAGTGATCCAAGATCAAAACCTGTTCCAGGCACTGAAATACCTAATCGACCAGCGGGCCAGAGTCCTGAAACAGCTTCTTCTCCGGTGGCGAGCGACTTCTCTAACTTCGTTTCGGGAATCATGGATGGATTTGTACCAATGTTCAATGCAACATTTGGTGACTTTGGAATCTCTGCTGGTTTGGGTGGTGTGCTGTTTTCTCCTATTTTTAATGTACAGCTGCATGGGTTTTCAAATGCAACTGGATATGGTGGAATATCAGGGAATCATTATCAAAACACTGGTTCGTTTCCTGGCACTGGCAGCCCCGCATATAGAGAGACCAATCAAGCTCAGCAAGCAAATGACCGTTTGAATGCAGATGACACACTAAAGAAACTTTTGCTATTTATATTTGTTCTTGCACTGCTGACTTTATTTCTTATGTAAAAATGAAACTCGATTTGTTTAGCGCTAACAATTATTCTTGCCATGTCTCTGGAAATTGTAATCATGTTTTTCAAGTTTCTTGATTTGCACTATATATTCAGTGAAAATAGACTGATTTTGTAAACTTTCCTCGTCTTCTCAATGATTCTTTGTATTGATCATTATCCTTATTTTTGTTGCAGAAATTTGTGTTCAAATTGGTTTCTTCAATTTTTACCCGGTTATTTTGCATGACATGTTCGATATGTGCTACTGAATTAAAAATAAATAAGAGCTATAAAAATAACGGTTGTGCTTTAGCGACAGCTATTGGGTAAGGTGCATTGCCAATTAACGTCGATGTGAATCTCGTGGGCTGATACTCATTAGTGAATATTTATGTTGCCAAACGTGTAATTTAATGGTCAGGTGTTGTACCAGAACACAAAAATGGCCAATGGTGTTAAAGGCAAATATATGGCGATTAAAGATACGTAAGTTGCAACAACTCTTGCGTTTGCGTATGCAGTTGTAATGTTTATTGCATATGGTTCCAAGACAACCGTGGGCAGGCTCGTTTGGCAGACTTTTAATACATTTTCTTGACCCAACTGTTCCGTCGGTGGTTTATATGGTTTTCATGCCAAAAACTCATAAAACATCAGCTGCCTTCACAGAGAGTTATGTTCACAAAGAGAGTTCGTGGGACAGTATAGTATCCTACTGTTTAAAGAAAAATGCCCCTGTAATCATCATACTTAAACATATCAACTTCTGTTGGATAAAGTTTAACGATTCTGGAAAATTTTGGAATAGTTTTGTCTTTTAAAAAAAAAAAAAAAATCAAGAACAGCTTGGTTTTGATTCCTAGAATCATAAAAAGTTCAGTCCAGCTTTACTACTCATGTCAAAGCCATTGCAACCTTCTTTGTTGTCACCACCATTATTTCTCCTTGTCTCCATCTATTGCCATTCTTTTTCTTTTTTTTTTTAATTAATTTGCTAATTATTCGACTTAATTTGCATTAATTAGTTTCTAAAATGTAGACCATGGAACCCTAAAAAAAGCAAACTACACAGCTCTTAAACTAATGATCAATGAGTATGTTAACTAAAATGGAAGTAAAATTTAAAGTTTCTCGAGCATGCTTTACCTGATGTCAAACGCTTTGCTTTGTCGAGGTCCAACTAAATAAAAAATAAAAAAGAATACAGAAAAGGCCACGTGTGGAACATGGAAGTATAGTCATGCATTGTGTTTTAATGGGAGCCCTAATAATTGGGAATTAATTGATTCTTCTTTCTTTTCCTTAGAAACCCCAAACCTTTCTGGCTCAGAACATGAGCACATGCGTATCTATAATTTTGGCAATCAAAATGGGGAACCCTTTATTTTATTATGGAAGATCCAAGAAATAGATTAATTTTATCATGTGTATTAATTGTTATCTCATTTTCAAAATTACATCATAAATATCTATTCTCCACAAATATGGAAAATTCCTATGAATTTCTCATGTAATAATATACTGTAACATTAACCACAAGTCATCAATCACATGTCAAGCTTATGAAGTCTGTGGCATAGTTCTAATGTTGCTACCATATAAATTACGAAATTGAAGTATGTTTAGTTGTAATCGAAAACATACCGTCGGTCAATTGAAAGGAATTTTTCACTATTAGAGGAAGCTTTTCATGAGTTGGTTGAACCATTATAAATTATAATTAGATTAGAAGCATTATTACTTGGCTAAATCTTGTGTAATGTCTCTTTAGTGTCCAAACACACCCAGAAACGGACGTTCCAAAATTAACACTTATCGATAATTTCACCTATAGAAAGATTTGAGTTAACAGAAATCCTATTATAATCAGTATCTTATCCTTTTTAGCTTATCATTGAAATAAAGCATAAGGTCACATGCATGGCTGAAAAGAAAACCACAAGTTTCGTTGTCCATTTCAAATTTCTCTTTTTCCAATCGACCCTTCACCATTTTTGGCCCACCTGCACCCTCCAAGACCCTTCCTCTCCGTTGTACGTGGCAACTTTCCCTTCGTAGCCACTCCTCCGCAATTAAGTACGAAAAGATCTAATAAGCTTGTTTGATTTTAACTGATAAGTGGTCGCGTAGATTGGGGATCAAAACAAGGAAAATATATAAAATAAAGTTATTAAATTGCTCAACAGAATTAGGTCTCTTCTCATTAAATGTTCTACGGAATATCAGCAACAGTTTTAAACTAGGATCTGGCTCCTCTTAATCAGAAAAATTTCTTATAGTCTAAGAGTACATGTTTCATCCTCCATAGTCAAATCTATAATTGACAGGTTAATTTAGATGCCACGCGTCTGAATTTTTGACTCATTATAAACTTTTCCAATGTATGTTCCATAAAATGAGACTCATGAGAAATGACAAGATTTACTGAAGTAATTAGTACTCAACTCAACTGGATAGTTTTTACCTTAAGTGAAAGAAGCACAGCCTTGTTGTGCACTCAAGAATAGTAAGAAACTTTAAATGGAAGGTTTGAAGCTGTAACAGAGCAATCCCGGACATGGATATCTCAACCATAGTCTAGTGAATTTTGGGTAGTTTATTTTATTTTGTATTAATTAACCTTATATTAAATGAAGAGTAAAAAGGGGGGTTTTTAGCCGCTCGTTTTGACCTGCAATTCTTTGAATAATTTAGTACAGAAGTATATAATACAGATCTTCAGGGTGCAGAGAAACAGGGAGCTGAAATTTTTGAGCTTCCAGTTAGAGTTATGACGGGAATGGTAGCATTTGTAAGAACCCTTTTTGGTTTTCTTGTAATTTCATCAATTGTAGCAGCAAATAATGCCAAGAGGCTCCATTTTCGGGAGGCTCCAAAGTTCTACAATTCTCCCGCTTGCTCTTCAGTTATTAGCTCATCAGATGCAGTGATTTGCTCGGAAAATGCAGTACATGTAGCAATGACTCTTGATAAATTATACATCCGGGGTTCGATGGCTGCCATTCTTTCAGTCCTCCAGCACTCGTCTTGCCCTGAAAATGTCATCTTCCATTTTGTATCTTCCACAAATACCGACATTTCCAGACTCAATCTCACCATTGCTAATTCTTTCCCTTACCTTCAGTTCAAGATTTATCCTTTTGATGTTTCCGGTGTGGCCGGGTTGATCTCGACTTCAATTCGTGCTGCTCTGGATTGTCCCCTGAATTATGCTCGTAACTACCTAGCTGATCTGCTTCCGGTTTGCGTTAAAAAGGTTGTTTACCTCGACTCTGACCTAGTACTTGTCGATGATATAGCTAAACTTGCTGCAACTCCATTAGGCAATGAAGCAGTTTTAGCAGCACCAGAATACTGCAATGCAAATTTCACCTCCTACTTCACTCCTACATTCTGGTCCAATCCTTCTCTTTCGTTAACTTTCGCGAACCGAAAACCTTGTTATTTTAACACCGGAGTAATGGTCATTGATCTCGAGCGATGGAGAGCAGGGGACTACACAACAAAAATTGTGGAATGGATGGAGTTGCAGAAGAGAATGAGGATTTATGAACTGGGTTCTTTGCCACCTTTCTTGCTTGTTTTCGCCGGAAACATAGCTCCGGTTGATCACCGGTGGAACCAACACGGCCTCGGTGGGGATAACTTCCGGGGACTCTGCCGGGATTTGCATCCTGGTCCGGTAAGCCTGTTGCATTGGAGTGGAAAGGGGAAGCCATGGGTTCGACTCGACGCCAACCGGCCTTGCCCTTTGGATGCTTTATGGGCACCTTATGATCTTCTACAAACGCCATATATTCTTGAATCTTGAGGTAATGAGTCCAGAAAATTCATTTCATTCATATCTCTTAATTGATTTCTTTAATTGATTGATTGCCTTTTATCTTTCCAGAATTAATTAATTATTGTAATAGCAAGCAATTAAGCACAACAGAGATGAGAGATCTGATCAGGCTGGAGATCCTACTCTATTGTGTGAAACTCTATATATAGAATACTAGAATGTATCCAAACATGGAGATAAAGCCTTTTTGAGGTACCCAAGCTACGGAGCGGCCGGCGCATGGAACTCCGGTGAAATTCAGGCAACAATATCAGAGATGATTATCATATATCCACGCATCATCTTGTGAGTTTTGTACATTACATAGCCAGAAAAAATGTTTACTATGCACTTGAAAAGTAAGCAGTACAATTACAGTCGAAATAATTACATTGAAATTTGATATTCCATTTCTGAGTTCCCATTGCCATGCATACATGTTAATGTGAAAAGTATTGGGCTAAAAACAGACGGAATATTTAACAAAAAAAGGAAAGTGGGGGAAACTACATTCAATACTTCAAACTGTGGCAGTTGATGGATAACCTGGTTTCCCGGAGATTGATTTGTTTCAATTTCTTTTTCATTTTTATCAACTTTCTGGTGAGATTTTCTTTTTCTTTTATGCTTATTAGGTTGGTTTGCCGCTGACATTTTTTTTGTTATGGATTTGTCTTTAATGATTATGGTCTTAATCATGCTGCTAATTGAAGCAGAAGAACCCGGTTTTTACAGTAATTAGCGGAAGAGGAATATGTTTTTTCATTAAAATTAAAACAAAATAGCAAAAGTTTTGGGTTAATTTCGTTGTGGTTACTATACTTTGACCAAATCTTCAATTGAGTCACTACAATTCAGTTTATGTCATTGAGTGATTGTTGTCAATTTATACTTTTAAAAAAATTATTTGAGTGCAGGTTACTTTTAATTCAGTTATATTTTCCAAAGCTGGACACTAGTGAGACTGTTACATAATATTGATCATCCTATCTATAATGAAAAGAAAATGGAAATAGAGACACTTGGAAGAAGTAATCCTATTGCAAAACTTGTTTTATACTGGTGATTTGGACGTGAAATTAACTCAAAAGATCGGTTCTTTGTATGTATTAACACTTTCAAATTATTTATTAATAATCATGTACATTTAGCATATGAAGTGTAAATTAAATAAAAATTAAAATCGTACTACACTCCATTTTTTTTTTTTTTTACCAATTAGCCTATTAACATATATTAATAGAAGAAATATATAGCAATAGAAGAATACGTTATTTTTTTAAATGATCAACTGGTATAAGAATGTGTCAGTTGATGAGGAGGGATTTGTTCGGGTGTTTGCAAAAATTTTATGCACCCAACATTTGAAATCAAAATTGTAAAAAGCAAGTGAAGCCCCACAATCTCCTCCGCGGGAAAATATGGGAAACTGTGTCGGCAGCATACTGTGGCGAAAAATAGAGGGCGAGAGTTGATTGCGGCCGCACGCACATGGAAACAATTATCGACAATTTATTAGGCTATAGCCTATGTATGTTTCATTCTTGACACGCATCCCTCATGTTCTTTCCAAACTATTGTTGTGGGGCTCCCAATCAATACATTTTGAGTCTTCCTCTTTTTTGAGCAAAATGACAAATCATTTTTCAATACATCACATTATTTTTACATCAATAGTAATTACATGAGTTACGTGTCTATTTTATTACACTCTTTGTCTTTTTTTGTTTTTGTCCAAGTAGAATTTATTCATACACTTTTCACGCTCTAATAGCACTTCTAGAGGGAAATAGATTCATTTGAAGGGCTAATATTTATGTTTGGAGTGGAAATGGATAAATGAGGTGTGAAAATTTGGCCCTTTTTTATCCATTTTCTCTTCCCATCTTGGCCCACAAAATTTTACAAATCATCATTTGTCTTCTTTTATTGGCAAAATTAAACATGTTAAATATGAAATGGAAAATCGGGAAAATGGAAAAAAAAGGGGAATTTCATAGAAAAAATGGAATACATGCACTTCCGATCTCATTAGAAAAATCACGTCAAAAGCAACCATTAGATTCAATTCCAATGGTCATGTAGGTTAAATGAGTTGTTAGATTCAATTCCAATGGTATAGGTTAAATGAAGAACTCATATTAAAGGCAATAGTTCAAAATAATTGTCAAATTCAATTGGATAGATGAATTAGACATATGCATGAAACAAACAATTCCCCAAATTGCCTATTATTTGAAAATGAGTTTTTTCCCTTTAATTTTTCTCCTTGACTTTTCCCCCTCCACTAGAAGTACTCTAATGTACTTTCGACGGTTCAATATTCAAGGTGCAACTTCACCAAAGTTTTGTTATTATGTATTCTTTATTGATTCAAGTAATGAATAAAGTGAAGTTCTTTCTTTAAAAAAAAAAAAAAAACAAAAAGAAAAGAAAGAAAGTCTCAAGATATGTTGTGCCTATAAGATAGAGACTCGAGAGACGGAGAGAGAAATTTGCTTCAGGTGCCCACTGTATAACTACAAACCATAAAAGAATGGTCTTTACTCTACATCACTGAAATGAAAGTTCTTCACACTTATTGTGGTGCTAGTTATGAAAATTAACGTTTACGGAAGTTTCTCTTGGCTTGGCTGGGCTTTTGATCCTAAAATAAAATGGGCTTTCCATTGATATAGCCCATAATTGACGGGCCGTTGGCCCATTTATTGGTCTGGTGGAAGGTGAAGCTATCCTCTGACCAGTAGAAGCAGTCAAGGCTTCAAGCCCACTAGTAATATATTTGCAATTGAGGTCCTCGAACTTTACAGTTAAAAATCTTTTCGACTTAAATTATTGATAGAAATTGAAGTATATATGTATATGCAGCATCATATAATTGTAACACTATAACAAGCATATATTGAAGTTCCAGTGAACCTCCACTGTCAATAATTTCATTCTTTCTTGTGTAAGAATTTTGTAACACTGCTTAAAAATCATCAAACTTAAAGAGATAACATGAAGGAAGAAAGGAAAACAAAAATGGTTGATCCTCAAGAAATAACATGGTGAGACATGTACAAATTCTTGTACTACAAAACAAAGACCCGATTATCAATTGTTTGCTTCCATGTATTCTTCGATCTGCTGCTTGTTTTCTTGTGAAAATATCTATAATACACATACTGCAATATAATCTATTATTACATTGTTAAGGTAAAATCCCGTACAATTTTCATTTTCTTCTGGTAGCTTATTTTGAGTTTGCATACTACTAGTTCTGAGTTTTATAAATGACCTAAGTAGTAGAAGAAAAGGATACAAATAAATCGAGAACCACTCAGCCAAAAGCATCAAGCAACCAGGGCATATTGGCTTTAGTTTTTTCCCAAGCAATTGATCTTACAAGAATGCTGCATCGGCCGATAAACATTAAGAAACAAACCACAAAAACATGCACGCAGATAGCTTACTCATAGAGAGAAGGACGAGATTTAATACCTAGCCACATAGGTAGCATTGGCAAGAAGTGCAAAGATTAACATCAGTGGATTTAGTCCCTATAAGTAGAGACTTCATTGCATTAGTCCAATGTTAGAAGGACAATTCCTAAAGCTTATATGAATGGTATCAGAATTACCTCAACAGTTCCCCTCTTAATCTGTTAGTGAATCGGAAACAACAAAGTTAGAGGAGATTTTGCGCACAAAAGCATAAGAAAAATAAGTACAAAGAAACGTAAAACCATATAGTTTTGAGACAAAGTTACTCACATTTAACCATATTTGAGGTAGTCGACCGCCCATGTATATGGCAGCCATCATCCATCCCAACCATTGGCCATAGGCACCTTCTATCCCATGTTCCTGCCACAAAGTAAAAGTTCTAGCCATAAGCAAATGAGTTGAAAGAGTTTAATCTGATAATAATTCATTAAAGAGGAGATCGGAAGAGCACACGTAACTCATTTTTGCTTCAAATCTTCCCTCTAACTGTAATAATTTCCTACCGGTCAGTACTTGCATCAAAGCCTTAGTTTCTCGAGGCATGTGGATCAATGTTGCTAAAAATGCGCCGGAGCCTACCTGAAAACACGCCATACAATAATTCTGATTAGGCCATATTGGTCATTGGCTATTCAAATACTTTGAAATAAATAAAAGTTTGTGAGA
>CAVNYN010232478.1:0-12191 GCA_963692815.1 Nyctanthes arbor-tristis
AAAAAAAAAAAAAAAAAAAAGCTCTTGGTTTCTGATAATGTGTCTGATGACTATGCACTATAAACAGTAGTATGAAGTACAAACTGTCATAAATGAAGTGCAAATATATTGTAGGATAAACTAGCAGCTAGTCATTGATTAAACTAAACTGGATTTTACCCTCCATCAGACTTTTTTCACTAAGATGATGTGGCTATACAGCAAAAAGTACAAATACCAGAACAGCGCATTGGCACATCACCTCTTGTTAAATGTCTTGAAAACTATAGGAAACTAAACCTTTGACCATTCCAATCAAGCCAGAAAGCTCGTTTAACTTCCGAAGTTTTACTAAACAGTTTAGAAATATGTTCTTTTCTCATTCACCAAATGTCTCTGTTCATGCTAATTCACTACTACACAATAGACATTTATGGATGGCAGATTGATGGCTTCCCTAGAAGTTTAGAGTTTAAAAATATTGTTTCATACTATTTTGGAAAACAATAGTGTATTAAAGTTTCAACATATGGGGTAAATTATTCTGCATCATTGTTTTTGCTTTTGTTTTTACTTTTTATTTTATGCAGATTGCAGGATTAGGATCTGTGGTCATGATGCCGCTGATTGGGAATCTATCTGATACTTATGGCAGGAAAACATTGCTCACAGTCCCCCTGTTTCTGTCCATTTTTCCAGTAGGTAAGTATGCCAAGTAGTTTTCTTATCCAATCGAGTGGTTTCATGGGACACTTTCCAGCATCTGACACCCTTCTAAGCCGGCTAGCCAGCCAGTCACTGGAAGTTTCATAATAAGGTCTTGCTGATGTCTAATTTGCAGAGAAAGTACATTCAGTTCTAGTTATAGAGCATTGACGAAATATTATTCTGAAAATTTCACTTAGTATGCTATTAAGTTCTATAACTAAAATAATATTCAAGCATATTTTTGTTGCTTCAGCAACATGTCTAGATGCATCTCACCTTTTGATTTGATTTTACATATTCATAAGTGTATACATCTACTCATCATTGTATTTCCCATTGTTCTGACATTGAGCTGGCATTTTATGACTGGCCTTCTGGATAAATTTATCAATAAATTCTGAAACAAAAAAGTGGGCAAACATGTGCACTTCTTCGGTTAGTTCAGTTGAAGAAGTCGCATTGACGTAAATAGGTGCAATGTCCAGTTTGACTTATGGTACATGCTATTTTTATTTAGATTATGAGTAAATAGTAATGACCGTAAATACATGTTAATGAGGTCAACTTTCATACATATTGAATTCAAATTATAATAACTATTGACTGGTTGAAGATTTTTAAGAACTATCAGTGTCACATTCAATCCCTGTGGATACTCAAGGAAATTAAATTGCAAATTCGAATTGGTTACAAACTTCTGTCAACTTATTCTGTACTACGAGGGAATATATAATTGTCACCGGAAGAGTCTCATTCTCATACTTTGAATTTTAATACCATTTGGCAAACAGTAACTAAAATTTTCCCCCATCCTAACGACTTAAATGCAGTAATCTTGGCATATAAGCGGACTACGGCCTTTTTCTATGCATACTATGTGTTGAGGACTTTAACTGCCATGGTTACTCAAGGTGGTGTCATCTGCATTGCCCTTGGCTATTTGGTAATTCAAATCCTCAATTCCCCAATAATACTTTAATTTTCAGAAATATTAATTCTATTATTAATTAACTTTAGGGTAATTTATTAATTTAAGCCACTGAAATAATTTCAAAGATCCATATGGAAATTGGGAGCATTATTTATCATGTTGTAAGTTGCTTTATTGTAAATTTTAATAAGTCGGTCAAATATTTTCTCAGGCAGATATTGTTTCTGAGGGCAAGCATGTCTCTGCATTTGGAGTCCTGTCTGGTGTAGTTTCTGCTGCATTTGTGTGTGGTACCTTATCTGCTCAGTTACTCTCCACCACACAGCTCTTTCAGGTCTTCCCTCTCTCAGATATTCATGTTTATTTTTTTCTTGATTGAACTGACAAAAAATTCCTTCTTTCACTTCATATTTCCTTTTTACATCTTCGCCAAAGCTAAACTGATCAATTTTGATGTTAATAAGTAGTATTTCAACTCATTCAGGTTGCAGCAGCTGTGTCTATTATTACAGCAGTGTACATGGGAGTCTTTCTTAAGGATACAACTCGCCATACTGATGCTTTGGAGCAGCCAATCTTGAATCAGGAAACAGAAAGCAATCAAGCCTGTTGTGAATCTTCAAAGAAAGAAAACTTCATCAAGGGTATTCCATCGCCAAAGGACATAATTTGCTTGCTTAAGAGTAGGTAGGATGCCTGCATGTCCTTGATTTTTTTTTTCTTTGGTCAATATTACCATTCTTTTAACACATCCCAGCACCAAGAGTTGGTTGTTGAGTTTTTGAAGGTTCTAAATGGAAATATTGATTCTTCTAAGAATCTAGACAAAAGATAATTTGCCCAAGGCTTCCTTTTAGTATTATCTAACTTGAAGCAGAAGAAAATATTACTCCTGATTATCATTGATTATATAGCATGCTTACTAAGATATACTTCTTTCATACTCTGATTCAATTTGACAGGGAGTGTGAATTAATTGAATGGATAATGCAATTTTCACTTTTTACCATCAAGAATTAATTGATATAGTCTCCTTATGTACATTAAGGGTAGGTTATATCATGGGAAAGATAGCCGTTATCCACGATATCCCCAAGAGGAAAATATGGTTACTTGTTCGTGGACTCAATTAGTAGCCTTTGCT
Organism: Nyctanthes arbor-tristis; assembly: GCA_963692815.1. Taxonomy (NCBI): domain Eukaryota; kingdom Viridiplantae; phylum Streptophyta; class Magnoliopsida; order Lamiales; family Oleaceae; genus Nyctanthes; species Nyctanthes arbor-tristis. Next base: position 2,763 of record CAVNYN010232478.1, read on the forward strand.
ATCAGACTACTTTCTATTGACATTATATTAGGAGATTTACCTGGCAGATTTCTTTAAACTTGAATTGGATATAAGATAGATATTCCTCACAAATTCCAGCAATCAAGTACTCTTAGGACAGCGTGAATATCTCATAATATAGAGATCCCATTTGTATGAGTTATGATGCTGCGTAGAACATTTTTCCAAATTTACATTGGTTTCTGGGTGCTATTTTACTACTTACTATGAACTGCTGTGACACACGAAACGTTTTCTGGAGCCTTGGAAGTTTAACTAACCAGCACATTTTACCAAACATTGTACCTGACTACCTGACATGGAAATATTGTAGAAAATTGCTTCTAAAATAGTTAGAACAGTGTCAACATTATCTGGACTTGTCGCAGAAAGTGTTTTCATGATGGGAATTCTTAATACCATATTACAAGTTCTTCAAATTATGGCAACTTTTGATTGCGGTGTAATTACTAGTTATTTTCTTGTGTCTCGAAGGATTTGAATGCACATACTTTTAGTAATTTCTCTGAGTAATTTTACAAGTTTCTGGATATATTGAGATGAAAGCCATTTGATCTTTAATCCTCTTACTGCAGTATAACATTTTCCCTAGCGGCATCTATTTCTTTCTTCGATAGCCTTGCAGAGGCCGGACTTCAAGCTTGCTTACAGGTCCTCACTTTTCTCACTAAATGTGACTTTTGGTCAAGATGCAATGTCAAATATATGTAATTAATCATCACCTTGTATTTCAATTTTGTTTGCTGAATGTTGGTCGGTCGCTATAACTTTGTTCCATCAAAACAGAAACACAAGTGTCATAATAGACATAGCTATGCATCCTAAGGGAGTTGGCCATTGCATACTTGACGCTATATACTGTAAGCAAAAAGAATGTGATGGTCCCTGAAGAAGAATGCGATGAAAGCGTGACTGAGAACTATTATTCCAAAATTGGAGTGCCTTTTTGGGTGGTTTTCCCATGTATGTACTGGCATGTTAATTAAAAAAAAAATGATTAGATTGCATCTGACGTTTCTATAATTGAAAAGCAGGAAAAGGACAGATATAAAGGAAATACAAATTGTCATGCATTTTTTGTGGACCATGACCCTATGAAAAGCTCTTGTCAGATTGGACCTTTTGGTTTGATCCCTTAATTACTTACATGGGGAGCAAATGAATTTCTAAATATGTGGTTAATAATATCGAGTAACCATTGCTATTTTCTCTCCTGCAGTATTACTTAAAAGCCCGATTCCAATTCACAAAAGATGAATTTGCGGATGTCTTGCTGGTAGCCTATATTGGAGCAACTATATCAAATGTATCTTCAAATGGCTTATAGTTGATAGTTCGGTTATAAATTTGTTTCTTTATTTTATCCATTCTGGCTGTCATCGTCGATCTGGTTTAACATATTGATCTGTGCAAATTAAATAACTATGCAGGTGCTTTTCATGCCTCTACTGGGACCTGTTATAGGAGAGCGGGTGTTGCTTTCTTTAGGGCTCCTTTCCGGTTTCCTAAATGTATATGACGTCAATAAACTACACTCTTTTATTATGGTAAATTTTTATATGCACGGGAAGATGGGGATCTATTGACTATTACTTACACATTAATAATGGGTTGTCTGGTTTTGTGCAGATGTTTTTTGACAGCATAGCATGGTCGGCATGGGTAAATCTCTTCTTCAGCATGTCTTGAATAAATTGTTGTCGTTTCTTGTGTTAATGCGTTACGTTAAATCAATGTTCTCATATTGATGTATGTATTTGCTTTGCACTCCACTTGAGAAGCCAATGAGATTTCACAAACAGTTTAGAAGGCTAAAAGTGGTTTCAACGTCTGGACTATTCAAGCGTGAATAGTCACATCGTCCTCATGCACTTATCGTTCTTGATTCCACCTTAAACTATACAGTATCAGCGGGACACAAGTTTTCCAGTGGAAGTTTTTCTCCAGCAACTATATCTATTAATTAGCGTTAGCATGCATGTACTCTTTATCTACCTTTGGAGGGAGGGGAAAAAACTACTACGTTTTAGCATGACCAAACAAGCAGTATTTCTCCTGAGAGGACTTTTGAACCGATATTTGTTCCTCAAATTAGCGTTTGCATGTCATAACTCACTCACAACGATCAAATTAAGCAGCAGCTGATTTTAGATTGCTAATAGGACTTCCCAATTTCTTGCTAAAAGTTGTGTGTTAATCTGGTGCTTTCTCATCAGTTCTATGATCTGCAGATACCTTATGCCGCTGCTGGATTCGGTATTTTCCTTTTCCTGCCAGCACCCAGTGTGAGTATACAGCTTACAGCTCATAACAGTTATTAGCATCTATAATGATTGCCAAAGTGATGATTATTGTTTCTGTAAATAGTTAAGGACCATCATTTCAAGACAAGTTGGAGACGATGAACAGGTATAAGCTGATTTTACTTACTGTACTAATAGGTTACGATATATCAACCAAAAGTAGAAACTGTTTAACTACCCAACTTTAATTTTTAATATTTCAAGTACCTTGTTGAGTTTGTTTCAACAACGTTTTAACAATTATCAGGGAGTTGCTCAAGGGTGCCTTATGGGTATAACAGCACTTGCCAACGTCATATCTCCATTAATTTTTAGTAATCTTTCAGGTGATTTTAAATTTTTATTCTCACACGGGTACAGACATGAATAATGAATTTGTACTCTATTAGTGTAAACTTCTCACAATATGCCTCTTCCAGCTTTATTTTTGTCAGAGTCTCCTCCGTTCCATTTCCCGGGCTTCAGTATCCTCTGTGTTGGACTCTCCTGGGTAAGGACACGAACTGAACTGGCAAAACAATTTCGAAATTTGTTTCTGAAAGACTATCCATGGGGGGTCATATCATTCATCCAGTTTGCAAAGGTTAACTGAACTTTCAATGCTTATTAAAAAATTGTCATTTGCAGCTGATAGGTTTCCTTCTAAGTACAACGATGAACTGTGTTCCTGATCATTCAAGACGGAAAGTCAGTGACAAAGATATGACCGAGGCCTAAAAAATTGTGTTAGAGGGTTGTCAAACCAAGCCCACTGTCTTTTTGCCGCAAGTAACTGATGCATATCTTAAAATGATATAATTATTTATCTAGCTTATTTTAATTTATTATTATTTTGAATTAGGATATTTAATTTAATTAGGTTATTTTTATTATTACTTGGTCTAGTAAGTTACTTATTCTAGTGGTTTACTTCTTCTAGTAGAGTTTTCCTTAATTATCCTAGAATTAAGTTATTTTGAACCTAATAAATATGGGGCTTATTTCATTGCATTGATCATCCCATTTTATTAAGTAAATCTGCTTTCAAGAATTCGTCTTGAATTTTCTTAAGAACTTACGAGTTCTTATCTTAACAACTTGTGGGTTGTTAGAGCCTGCGAGCTCGTCCTTTTGTTCGGCATCAGTTTTGATATTAGAGCCCAGATTGATTCCTTTGACTTAATTGGTGTTACGTGCATTCGGCGAAGAAATATCATCTTCTAAGTATACAAACAATCAAGTTTCGTCTTTCAACAAGCCAATGTGATTCTCCAACTGTTCACGCAAGTTACTAATCATGGGATTTACTGTTTATCAGGAAGAAAAATTGCAGCACAAAGATAACAACGCAGATATGATGTTTTAGCAACTAAAAGCTCCAGAATTTTTCCTAACATATTGCTCTTATTTCTATTGCGTTATGGATTACAGCTGCCAGGCATATATTTTGAAACTATTCACTGCTTCTGCTACTGCCCTTAAGGAATTTTAAATCTTAATTGAATTTCATTCTTTTATTTACAGTGTTGGCTAGTCATCATCTAATTATTAAAAAAAAAAAGTTTTTGCTTTTACTTTTTTTCTAGTATATAGGAAGCTATAACTTCATTTATTTAATATAATTTTTGTTTACCTTGGCAATTCACTTTCTTTTTGTTATCATGGATAATTCATTCTATCATTCGTGTTCCAAATCCATTGGTTATTGATGTCCCATCGATTATCTTATTTTTCCTAACTAATACAATTATTCATATCCTACGAACTGTGATATTCAAGATACTATAGCTGAACCCCCATATTTTGATAGATATAACCCTAAAGAGTTTCTTGTTTGGATACATGGGCTAGAAAATCTCTTTAACTCGCATCACATTAGTGGCTCTCATTACATTAATCTTGCAAGTTTAACACTTGTTGAGAGTGCCAGGCATGATTGGAGAATAATTAGAAGAAACATTAAAGTGTTAAAAAAAGGTCATATTACTTCATGGGATGTGATGAAACGACTCTTAAGCAATAAATATGCCCCTGCCCATTATCGAACTCAATTTTTAGACCAATTCTCAATGATCATCTACTGTTTATGAATATTTTACTCACTTGAACTAATCAGTTAGGAGTTGTGGTACGATGAAGCTCTAAATGTCGTTATTTCTAGATTTATAGATGGATTGGATTCTAACATAAAAAGTCAATTTATACTCCCATCTCGATAATTACAAACAGCCTACAATGATGCTTTGAGCTTTGAAAAAATCACAAAATTGTGTTAAGAGAATCATACACCTAAATTGAACTATGAGTCTAAGTCATCATTTCCTAATAAGCCTGAGCCTATTTGTTATGTATCAACTCCCTCTTTGAATGATAATATCTATATTGTTGACCCTATAGAGCCTTCTGACAGCGAGGATGAAATGTTTGCGACCATAAAGTACTCTGACAATGAGAATGCAAGTTTTGAACCTTATCTTGAGTTTCCTCTCATGACCTTATCTTCTATAGACACAAAGGCAACAAATATGATTGTAAGAACTAAAACACGTTTCAACTCCACGATTCTTTTACCCAACTTCAAGCATACTTTCATATGGAGTTACCTCATGTGTCTAATACTTCCCCAGTTGCCACTTTCTTTTCCAAAGCATTTGTCTGATTACACTCATTTCCTATTGATATTAGATTTTTACCTATTAACTTCGTTAACATTATTCCAACTCAACGAACAATTAACTATTTTTATAATTCCCATACTAAGATCAAACATAAAATTATTTTAAATAATGCGAGTTATCTGCTTATTTTGAACATGCATGGTTGATATATCTCTTTTAAAGAAAATTTTTATGTTTTACTCCGTGTATCTTTAAGTCGCTTTCCAAAACATGTTAAGAACAAGTCACGGTTTCAAAACCTGTAAATAATTTGTTTGACTGGCCATTGCACTTGAATAGAAGTTTGGATTTCAATATTACAAAATTGTTACCTTGTCGGGGTTCATTAAAGCCAGCAGTATTGCAGTCATTGGTTTGTGCAGGCGAGTCTACCATGCTACAGCGTGCTACTCATACTGTAGGTTTTGTTGATGTTGTTTTGGATAAGTTGCATCATACATCACTTCCAAAGGTTTTCTGTCAGTGTTTCATTCGCACTAAAGATCACCCTCCTTTGTTAGAGTTATGCTTTATATAGTTATTAAGAGTTCCATACCGTTACTTGATGAGGAAGAAGGATCGACCTCTATGATTTAGGATCTCAGTCTAACTCGCCGGAGTCGAGTTTTTCTCAGCTAGGGAGAATGATGCATATCGCAAAAAGATATAATTATTTATCTAGCTTATTTTAATTTATTGTTATTTTAGATTGAAGAATTTAATTAGGTTTTTTATTATTACTTGGTCTAATAAGTTACTTTTTCTAGTGGTTTACTTGTTTTGGTAGAGTTTTCCTTAATTATCTCAGGATTAGGTTATTTTGAACCCCATAAATATAATGCTTATTTCATTATATTGATCATCCTATGTTTATAAATAAGTCTCCTTTCAAGAATTCGTCTTGAATTTTTTTAAGAACTTGCGAGTTCTTATCTTAATATGCATTCATAGTAGTGTAACACTATACAAGATCCAAAGAACAAGAGTGAGTCTCTCTTATTTAGGGCACTATACATAGCTTAAGCTAGAATGCAAAAGAAGGTGATGAGCCGTAAGTTACCGTTACACGTTTGGTTTATACAAGCAAACTTTTTTGATATGTTGTCGATGAAATTATCAGATCTTAATAATCTTATTTACGATAACTTTAGCTGCTATGAAGCTTGTCTATGTAATAATTTTGTGAAAGTGCTTCTAGATGAAGCTAGTATGAGGTGGCTTCCTCAAAAGCACTTATACAGTAAGCAGAATTTAGCCCGCTTAGTGCCTTTCCAATTGTGCCCGCTTATTGCCTTTCCAATTGTTGATTCAATGCTTTCCATGGAAAGGTGTAGGCCTGAGAATTTTTTTTCAATTTTATGTAGAATTTTATTTTTTTATTTTTAACAGATACCTTGGGTCGAATTAGATTTTTTTTATTTTTTTTCTTTTTGCATTATAACTAGCGTCAAAATTTTTTCTAAATCCGTCTGTAATGGATATCTCCTCCGCACTCCCTGACATTAATGCAACAAAGGGTTGTCTCGTACATACACAAAAAATTGCTTCAGAGTAGTGTTTTCTTTCATGATAAAATTCTCTTTTAACGAACATCTTGGATCAAGATCATTGGCTTTTGGCCTTTCACTTTGTAATGCTGTGTGTTCTGGAAGTTTCACACTGTCATCTTTCTTCGGGCTTGGCTTTCAGAAATTATTCATAAGACAACGGACAAAATGAGCCATAAATTGGCCAACATTTGTATTTACACCAACTACTTTCATGCTTTGCCAAATTAACCTTGTACCAATATGTCAGAAGTTACCAAAATCTATCCTTATAACTAGTTGATTTCCTAATTTTCTCCCATCAACTATCGTTAAATCCGCAGACAAGATGACATAACCTGTTTTTAGCTAATGCCTTACGGGATATTCTTGCTACATGCCGGCCTTCGTTAAATCCTAGCTTCCATATTATTATAAGGGGGAAATCCCTGAAGACATGCAGTTGACATGGCTTCTGATTTCCTAAAGATGGCCAAAATGAATCAGAGAAACATTGTATTGTTCCCGTTCATGGCACAAGGGCACCTCACCCCTTTTTTGGCTTTTGGCAGACAAATAGAGCAAAGGAAGATTTACAGAGTTAATATTGTCAGTACCCCTCTAAACATTCAAAAGCTGAGATCTTTACTCTCTTCCAATACAGACATTCACCTTGTTGAAATACCTTTCTGTGCTACTGACTATGGTCTCCCGTGTGGTTCAGAAAACACGGATTCAATGTCTTTTATTCACACCCTGCGTTTTATGGAGGCCTCAGAAAATCTTGAATTACCTTTCAAGAAACTCCTGAAGGAGATGACAGAAAGTGATGGCGCTCCACCAGTGTGCATCATCTCTGACATGTTCCTGGGATGGACTGTTAAAGTTGCCAAAGAGCTTGGAATATTTCACTCTGTATTCATTGCTGGTGCGGCTTACAGCATGGCCCTATACTTCTCAATGTCTCTGAACTCGTCCTTATGGAGGATAGCTGATGATGAGTTCTCCATTCCTGACTTCCCTGAAGGTTCCAGGATTTGTCGTTCACGAATTCCAATTGACCTAAAATATGTGGAGGCTGCAAGTTTGTGGTTTTCCTTTCGCCAGAGACAATTCACTCATTGTTTATCCTCTGATGCAATCCTATTGAACACCATACAGGAATTGGAAGACGCTGGTTTGGAGTATTTTAGGAGGACAACAGGTCAGAAACCAGTATGGACAGTTGGACCAGCAACCTTGGCATTGATAAAGAGCAGGACAACATCGGGCAATGATAACTATTACACTGAATGGCTCAATCTTCATCCCCCAGCTTCAGTTCTTTACGTATGCTTTGGATCGACGTGCAGTATCTCAGCTTCACAGATGAAAGAACTGGCTCTGGGTCTGGAAGCAAGTTGCAAAGCATTTATCTGGGTTGCTAGACCACCAATTGAGTTCGGTTTGACAGAAGAATTCAGAACTGGATGGTTGCCTGATGGTTTTGAGGAACGAATGAAGAAACGGAATCAAGGATTACTGATACACAAATTGGCTCCACAAAACCATATTTTATCACACAAATCTATAGGTTCTTTCCTCAGCCATTGTGGTTGGAATTCCATACTAGAGAGTACCTGTCGAGGCTTACCAATAATTGGATGGCCAATGGGCGGAGAGCAATTTTTTAACTCCTATATGCTGGAAAAAAGAGGTGTCTGTCTGGAATTGAAAGGTGGTGACAATGCTGAGGTTATTAGGCATGAACATATCTCAGAAGTGATAAGGAAAGTGATGGACAGCACTCAAACAGGTTCAGAAATGAAAAGAAAGGCCGGAATACTGAAACTGGAGCTAGAAAATGCAATCAAAGAGGATATGGGTTTTAAAGGTTCATCTGTCAAAGCTTTGGATCAGTTTCTTGGTGTCCTAGAAGTAGCTAGTTTTTCCAATGCTTACATAAACATTCCCTGATAGTAATTCTACACCTGCTGCAGAAACACGTGCACTAGATTAGTAAATCAAAGTGGATGAAAAGAGATATCAAACAAATTATTTAAAGTTGGGGATCAAGAGGTAGCCCAAGTGGAAAAGGGCTTACCTCTCACCGGGCTTTACCCGGGTTTGAACCCCCCGAGTCCCCCTCCCCTTTACCCCCTTGTAATAAAAACAAAATATAAAAATGAATATTTAAAAATATATATATATATATTATTTAAAGTTAGAAACAATTGATGAATGAGGAATATGCCGCTTATCTTTTGCTTGTCGAAATGATGAAGTTAAGCACCTTGTCTCTATACATTCATAAAAAGAATTCAGAAATGAATTTTACCTTTGATTGACCAGCTGGACAGTCACACTGTAGGCAGCAAGTTGAACAGTAGCTGATGTAACCTATTAAACTCACCCAGTCCGTAAATAAGCGTGGAGTTGAAGCTGTCAAATAAGCCGAAGACCCAAAACCTTAGCTTCATTGCAAATCAGAAGCATATTTTCTTTCCTAGAATCCTTTTGTTCTCAAACTCAGCTATTATAACTTGATCATGGGGCACACACATCAGACGAAAGTGGAATCTACCCTGCTGTAACCATGTACCTTTTTAATTTTATTCTTCTCCATTAAAATCCTGATTTCATTTGCATCATCCCATCTCCCAGAATCAGCATACATATTATACAGCAAGACATATGGGCCTGAGCTTTCAGGTTCCAATATCATTAATGCTTCAGCCGCGACTCTAGCCAATTCCACATTGTTGTGCACTCTACAAGCTGCCAATAAAGCTCCCCAGACAGCACTGTCTGGCTTAACTGGCATGCCTTTTATAATAGACATGGCTTCCTCCACCTGTCCAAATCTACCAACAACATCCACAAGCGAGGCAAAGTGTTCAACTCTCGGTTCTATACCAAATTCATTAACCATTGATCTAAAATGTGACCTGCCTTGCTCAACTA
>CAVNYN010232489.1:0-19223 GCA_963692815.1 Nyctanthes arbor-tristis
TCACATAAAAATAAGACATGGATTTGATATAAGATAGTTGAGATTACCTTGATTCTTGGAGCACGACCCATTGCCAGAACCGGTTGTCATCAGCCCAGGTGATTAAAAGATCTTTTGCAAACAACATGAAGCAGTTGTTGACGATGGGTGGAGCCGGCGACTCTTTCCCTGCGTCATTGTTAAAAATGGGAGAAGCCGTCGACTCTTTCCCTGCATCATTGTTAACAATGGGTGGAGCTTGCCCTGAGTCTTTCCCCGTATCACTGTTAACAACGGATGGAGCTTGCCCCATATTATTATTATTATTATTATTATTATTATTATTGTTAAAATTGCAAGTTTATTTACAGTATTGTCATCTTTATGTATAGAGATCTAGAAGGCACTTACATGAATGAATAATTCCAGTTCAACGGTTTCCACAATATTCTCCAGATTTATTATTATTATCCGTTAATTTGTGAACATATAAATGCAGCTTTCCAACTTTTAGTAGGGATAAAGACCAGAAGCATTGTGCTAGTCTAGCTAGGAATCGGATTCTAAAGTTTATGAGGATAAGGAGAGAATAAACTTTTAGTGTGATGGATGCTTTATGGTCGATGATGGATCGATGCCGAGCTGCGCTAGGCGCGTTACATTGGCGGAGAGAAGGGTAGGCATGTGTAGGCACGTCCCTACATTGGTTAGAATTTTTATTTTAATAGATAATAAAGTTATATATTTGCAAAAGTGCCCAATTCTTTTTCTAGTTTTAGAATATTTCTCTTTCTTTTTAGCAAACTTGGTATTATTTCTAAATTAAAAATTAGTCTAGATGGATGTCTAATTAAATATTTTCTTCGTGAACTTTTAGCACAAGTTAAAGTGCAAAATCAAAATTTATACGTATCATTCATAAGAAAGCTCGAAAGTCTAAATATGAAAATATAACTTCTTAATTTTTGACTTTTTATCAGTAGCTCAAGATTTAAACTTAGTTCAATTTAGTCCTATACATTATTTTTAACCTCTCAATTTAATTTAACTCCGTCCTTAATGATTAATTTTTACCTTTTTTTTTTTTAACTTTTACCAACAATGAATTCTTCCTAAATTAGTTATACACGATGAGTGAATTTCCTGTTAAAAAAAAAATCTTAAATTCAAAACATTTTTAGTTAATTCATGTTTGTGTTCACAAATTCTAATTTCGGTAACAATTTCTCATAAAATTGAGATGCTTCTTGTCTCATTGGAATTATAATGTAATTTTCTTATCAAGAATTTATATCTGTTTAGTGAAAAGGAATGTTATTTCTAAACTACACATTTATAATTTCAGTTAGAAAATTAAGGCCCAAGAACCCAAACCAAACTTTCTGGCTCCACCACCACCATGCACAACTAGCTAGCCCAGCGTAGCCTTAAAATTACCGATGGGCCTGGCTGATGCCTGAAATGTGTCTGGTAAAATGGTGACTCCTCCACCCCGTCCCTCCTCCATGTCTCTAATGTCGAATGTTAATTTGCATAAAATTCTCATATGAAACTTGCCCCGAGTGCTAGAATCCTAAGATTGGACAACAAATATGCACATCAGAAAACAGCATTCCACAAAGCATTCTCTCCTTCTCCACACCTTCGATGAACCTCTTTGATCCTAACAGCAGAATTGCAAATCCCACTGCAGCTCCAATCAAAGGAAGCGACACAGATGTTCCCTGCCTGAGCCTTCCACTCACAATCTGCAGTCACCTCAGCATTGTCAAGAGAATGACAATCTAGTTTCTACGTAAAGGTGGCTGTTTTTTAGGTAGTTCCTTTCTTTAATGGTGTTTGGTTATTCATGGATTATAATCTGCCACACGGCATCATTTTATTGATTTTAATTTTTTAAAAAGTCAAAAAGTAAAAGTCAAGCCGCAATCTTTTACTTTTTACAAAAAATAATCAATAAAATGATGTCATGAAACAGATTATAATCTAAATAGTTGCCAAACACTTTTAAATCAAGTATAGGTTGAGCGACTAGTAACTCAATGATTTGTTCATTTCAAGACTCAAAAAGTCATAACATTGACCACTTTGAAGAACTATTACTAAACAATTTAAGGTGAAGGCGGGAGTGGTTGAAGATGAGCAGTAGCGGAAGTGTTACCAGGCGGTGTTCCACAACATAGTCTTCGATCGTCAATGTGTTCCACATCCAAACCAATGAACCAAGATCCAAGCGAGACGTCCTCATTTGCATACTTATGCAGTACATGCCTGATAAGGGAAAACTCAGATGATGCATCTAAAGAAACAATGTGACAAAAAGCAAGAGAGAATAAGGTAAAACATACTGGTTTATTGATATATAGGAAGCCAAATCTTTTGAAATAGCATATAATTGTCCAGTAGCATGGCGGAAATACTTATTTCCTTGTTCGCCGAATTTCCAGTACTCAGGTTCATAATATCTTATACCCCTACCGGTAGAAACAGCAAAATACGAAGTTACTGAAGGAAGAACAAAACTTGAAATTCTTGGGAGAACTAAAAATATTTTTTACACACTGTTGCTTACTTTTGAGCAAGGACGGGACCAGATTTCATGCATCCAATGTACACCCTCCGTTTAGAACGATGCCTAGTTAGAGTTGCTGCCAGCGTTGCTGTAATGTGTGCTCAAAATGTCAATATAAGAGCAAATTGAGGGGGAAAAAGGTAAAGAAAGGAAGAAAATCCAAATGATAAAAACACTGTTCATTGTGGTTTTTGCAAACGAGGAATGTAATGTTTTCACTTCTCGAACCGATAAGCAAGCACCAAAAAGAACTCATATTGCATTTTACCTATGTTTACATGCACATCATCATCAACTTTGACATAAAAATCTGCATCCCAAAGTGCAACTGCAGTAGTTAAATAGGTCTTTGTCTTAGCTGAGAGTTCAAGGTACCCTTCGACATGGTCCTAGACAAAGAGCACAAACGAGAACCGTAACCATGTAGTGTTCTTATGTTACTTGAACTTCTATTCCAAGAATTTATGAAAGAACAGAAAGAGAAATGGGACAATCACACTACCAGTCTTAAAAAGTCCCCGTGCTTCTTATCTTCTGCTTTGATTGCTCTATCAAGAATCCCACCTGATGTTGCACTAGGGGGTGGATAGGGAAAATCAAATAGGAAAAAGGAAGAAGATTAAAGAAATTAAGATACTAAGAACAATAAATAATCAAGACACAGCTAACAGACAGTAAAAATATATCCATATATTATCACATCAAAATTGTATCGACTGAATATACAACATGTCAATTAGTTACAAATATTTTCTAACCTGTGACCAATCACAAAGCGAATGATAATGCCCTTCTCTTCCTCAAGCCTTTTGCGTTTATCACCTGATTTCCGGAAGATAAGAGTTGTTCTATGAGGCCCATTTCATAAATAGAGAGAATTGCCAGAAGAAACACAACTGATGGTTAAGCACCTTGTGGCATCCAAGTAGCGCGGACCGAGTCTCTCCTCTTTCTACTACTAAAAGCAGTATTTATGCCTATTACCATCAGATATTTCCTTTTTTTGGTCAACTCAGGAATCTTTAAGTCTTCCGATATGGGGGAACCACTAAGCAATGATTCCTGTACAGCCTTTGCTGAAGCTAATTCCATCTCTAAATTCAAAATTCTTTTATCCAGCGTCCTGGAATCGGTATTACAACATGAATTTTGCAATTCATCTAATAATATAAATAAAGTGATATATTCTTCTAGAATGCAGGGGACTTACTCTATATGATGAGTCTTTGAAACTTCTCCTATTATATCCTTGGCCTCAGATTTTACATCCTTCCGACAAAATCAAAAATAGATTAATTTGCAACGAATTCTTTGCTAAATTATGCATTTAGTAAGTTATTATGCACATCAAATGTTAAAAAAAGTGATCCCTTGTACTTACCGCCATTGGACTGCAACTTTCTGAAACTATATTAAGCATTTCATTTGTAATTCTTGTAGGCTTTGATGAACCTTTAGTTTCTGGCACTGCCCACATTCTAATGCCAAAATTTCCAAATCAATCAGAGTGCTCAAGTAAGAAGCTCTAGGAAGCAAATTGGACAAATGCAATATCTAGTACACATTTGCTATGCAATTATAGGACTTCAAATTACAGTGAACAAGATTTTAACTTTTTTTCCTTCTTACATTATTGGCCTCTACTGGCTAACATCTTATCAAAGTTTAAAGATACGTTTATTAGATCAATCATTAATGCCTAACATGACAAGAATCTGCATTAATACACAAAAGTCACAGATTCAGGGCAGAAAAACAAAAATTGGAAAGATTTTTAAATAATTAAAATTTAAAAAATAGAGGGCTAATCTTTTACAAGTAATAGTAATGTAGTGTCCGGTTAATTAAATTAACCAAATCACACACAGAAACTTGGAATAAAATCAAAAGATCAAACCTGTCTGTGAAGAGCATCCCAGCACAGAAACATCCAACGCAAAGCCAAATAGTGAGATTTCTGGACAAAAAGTTCTTTGAAGATGACTCCAATCCTCTGTTCTTCCAAGACATTTTCCCCCTTTCAATTAACGGTTTAATTTAAGCAGTACCCATTCGCAATCACGAACCCACTCAATCAGAAAAACACTTGATAAAGAGATCTAATGCCTCAAACCCTTCACTTTCACCCCCCACCAACTTGATAAATTGAAGTAAATCAATACATGTAAAGATGTAAATTTTATGAGTAAATGCCACAAAGAAAGATGAGAACTCAAAATCAGACAGGTTAACCCAATGCCACAAAGAAAGATGAGAACTCAATATCAGACAGGTTAACCCTTTTTTCCAAGTAGTAATTTGCTACTCAAGTCAATGACTCTTGAAAATTTGTGCATCAACACCACACCAGACGCACTGTTTCTGCATAAATAAATGTATCATGTATTTGTATGTGTGAATGGAGAAAAGTTGGATCAATCTGCAGAATCAGATGCAGTAGAATCAACAAAAGAAGATGACGACGTAAAAGTGAGGGAACGTGGAATTTGAGAATCCACCGACCAACCAAATGCACTCTGTTCCAAGAACTTCGTCTAGTGTTCCTTATTACTAGAATACCACGCTACGGTGGTGTGACTGAAGATTGCGATACAGTATAAACATAGGGGAAGATAATTGAAATGAAAAAAGAAGATGAGAAAAAATAAGAGTGAAGACGGATAGACAATTATCTCTTACTTTTTTATATCAGTGAGGAGAAAACCTCCCTTCAATTGTGATTATATTATATACAAATTTTCACTGTTAATTTTTTATCCAATTCATTCATAGAATATAACTAATAATTATAATATCCTCTGTAGTCTCGACAAACCATCTACAGTTGCTGCTGAATGGTCGGTCAACTATAAGGTTTACACTTGTACGCATACTGCAGGACCGCGGGTAATCTGGTTGTGGTCTTTGCAAGCGAGTTTTTCTCTCTCGGATGAGAGATGCTATTTGTACATATAATGCGTATAAAATTTATATAGATGATTATAAATTTAAACATACTTTAAAAAGTTATTATTTTAAGAAAAATGAGACAAAAGATGGTCAAATAAATACTGAAGGAGCGTATATAAATATTATACATAGGGTGTGTATAAATAACATTTTTCGTGTATGACTACTTGTTATACTATGGTGTCATTTGTTGATTTGAATATGGACCTTATACCAGCTTGACAGCTGAAATTTCTAATAAGAGAGACAATTAGTTATTTTTAATTGGTCTATTTAAAAAGTAAAGCCTCATAACCTTCTAAGAAAAAATAGTTGATTTTAAGAATTTCAATGTCAACTCTAGTAAGATAAATTTAATAATAAGTGAGATTGTTCTTAAAATCTAATGGCGAACGCAATAGGTTTTGAGAAGCGTAGTAGTATTTGAAATAAATTTTAAAATATCATTGCATATCGAATCATTTTAAAAATTTTTAGTATTATCTGAAATAATTAAGTATGCTTGAGGCATCTTCAATGAATTGTGCTATTTGAGTAAAAAGATATACAAATACTTAAACAAAGTTGATAGGATCTTGCTTTTCAACACATCATATCACCTTTTCACCAATAATAATCACATGAGCCACATTTTTATTTTGTTATACTTTTGTATACTAATTTGCCTAAATAGAATTATTCAATTTCAATAGAAGGTACATGTTCAACAAGAGTGTGTCAGATTTGCATGGCGGTGTCCACTCTAATGTGACTTTCATGCAGGCCTATTCTGGATAGATTGAGCATCTCCAATTCTAAGGGTATCGGTTTTTCTATAGAGTATATTAGACATCATCTTATGGTCTCCAATGGACTATGTGGCAAGATCTCATTGGAGAAATTGGGAGGGGGTCCTGCCATATAGTTTATTGGACACCATAAACTCCATAGAATATATGGTCATACTCTAAGGTCCAAGAAGAAAGAGACACACATAAAAATTAGAGGGTCTCATTTGTCTCTTCTTTTTTTTTTTTTCTTTTTCTTTTAGTCATTTTTCTCCCATTACACTTTTTTCCTCACTTTTCCTTCATCGTGTCATGTGTAAAGTCTTGTGTAAGGTCTAAAAACGCACACTCATCTCCACCTTCTCTATTAATATTTTACTATCATTAATATTTTTGAATTTCTACCTATCTCTCTTATTTTTTTCACTTTTCCCTCTCTTTTTTTCTTATACCTCTTTCCACCTACATTCAAATAAAATAATCATTTTCTCTTTATCTCTCTCCTCTACACCACCCATGACCCAAGACTGTGCATTGTAAAGATCAGTTAATAAATTTTGATTAATAGTATATGATAATTTTTATTTTTTTATTTTTTTTAAAAAGGCCAATCTTGGGATTTTTTTTTTACCTAATACAATGGAGACTCGGGGGGGGATAGAGGAGGAGAGGTGTGATTCGAACTCGAGACCTCTTACTATCGAAACGTGAAAACCTAACTACTGTAACACTTATTTAAATTACATAATATATGATACTATTGATATTATATCATATCAAATCTGATAAAGTATTATGAAACTGGTGTTATACATTAGTATACCAAAATTGTTTAAACCCTAGTTAACATTTTTCATGTTATACCTCATACTGCACTCCTAGTTAAGTTTTTCATGATCAATTTGGTTCATAGAAGACTAGTTATAATAATATTGTTATTGTTAACAGAGTGTATATATCTCGACCCTTTCTGTCTTAAAAGCGGCATACCATGGCAATGATTGATTATACACATGGTGAACGTGGGGGAACATGGATCTACTTTGGGGTGATGAGTTTTACAGGTAAAAAGCCAACTTCAACTTGGCTTACAACATAAAAGTGATAATTATGTTATGTATATGTGTTGATATGTGGAGCCCACAATGGTCATAGCATCTTCACTTGACACAATGTGAATTGCTGCTAAATGTGACGAATTAATAAAACGCTCTTCCGATCTAGAAAAAACCCCTCCAAGAGTCCAATTATGACACTAACCGGATGATACTTCATGGTACAATTCATTCATGTGGAGGTGAGCTTTACGGGTCTAATAATTGACACTCACAATAGAAGGCTCCATAACTTTTTTTTTTTCCTTTTAATTAGTTTATTTAGAAATGGGGCTCTCAGATGGCATCATAAGGTACTATTCGGCTGGTGCTAAAAAAGTTTCAATCTAAAAAAGTTTCAATCACTCGAATTCAAGACCTACATTGAGAAAGTAGTAAATGTGCCATGAGTTACTAGTTTAAGAAGAAAGAATATAAGAGAAATAATGTAAAAAATTAAATAGAGGATGTCTCGAATACGTCGTGTGTTAAAAATTCTCTACATTTTTTGACCACCCTGTGGGATTTCTATTATCACATGTGTTAACACATTTCTCAAAATCCATGCCATGGGGAGATGCTTTAATTAGTTGTAACACACCAATTTCAACAATTTATTTTATTAGATTATTTGACACAAATGGCTACGATAATTCGTCAAATTTATTAGTTCATAGAATTGCCCTCCTATTAGGAAAAAAAAAAAGATTACAGCTCCGTATTGAAAATAAAATGAGATTAGATTTTTTAAACTAATACCATTTATTTATGTCAAAAGTTTTTGAAAATAATACTCCTACAAATACATTGAATATATGATTTACATAAGAAAAAATCACAACTAGTTCCATATAAGTAATAAGATCGGTGGTTCGAACAAGTGTTACAATGATTAGGTTTCTCACGTTCCAGGCAGGAAGTCCTAGATTCGAACCACACCCTCCCCTCCCCTCTATCCCAATGTATTCCCTGGGGTGGGGGGGGGGGACTAGTTCCATATAAGATACGCAAAAAATAATAGCTTGTTTTTCTAATTTTTATAAATCAAACTAAATCAAAGAAAATCTGAAAATGTGAATGAAGTTTGGCGTAGAAGAAAATGTTAGAAATAGAAGTAAACAGAACATTAACAGAAACCTCTGTTAGAAAACAGAAACGTAAACAGAATACAAACAGAACCCCCTATTAGAAACATAACGTAAACAGAACCCTCTGTTAGATAATAATGAGATAGGAATTATTAATAATGAGATAGAAATTATTAAATGCTAAAGGTCAAAAGATTTTCATCCAAAATATTTGTTATTAGGAGTGTGTTTTTTTTTAAAAAAAAAAAAGCAAAAATTATTTTCTTTTTATAAATTAATAAATATTAATAAGAAATAAATACTAGCATAACAGGACAATTATACTGTGAAATTCCGAAAACGCTTCCTGTAAACTCTGTCCCTCTCTCTCTCTTTTTTTTTTTTGAAGGAACGCTTCCTCTAAACTTCCTTGAATGTAAGAAAAATAAAGATGCTAGGGAAGTCTTGAGGTTGTATCTTCAATGCCCAAATTTATCGAGACCTAAACGTTTGGTATATCTTATATATTAATCTGATTTCACAGAACATGAAAGTTATTAATTCCTAAAACTTTCTAGACCTAAATTATAATTTAAACCATCCACATTATTATGCTGACGTCCTAGTCCTAACGTAATAATAACTTAAATCCACAAAGATATATTAATTATAATTTGCAACTAATCAACTAATCACACCTAACTCTACCAGCCTACCTAGAATGTTCCTTAAAACTAACAGTTGTGAAAAACAACAAATTGTGTAATAATATATAAATACAAGGTTGGTACACTTTGATAATTTACAACATATGTAACATATGAATCCATTTAACAGTTATTTATCTGACATTGTATTTTAATTTTTTATTTCGTCTCCGCCCCACTAATTTGACTTCATTTCTCCTTTATAATCGCATTCCCATTTCAGATTTTCCTCATCTGAAGCTTTACTCAGAAAGTACTATATTTCACAACCATTTTGACATCATGTACTTGTGTTCTATTGCAGCAACTCATGGTGCTTCCCGTTTTATAGATCCGAAATCTGGTTTTTTGAGTCAAATTAGATCAAGCCAGTTAGGTTTTTCGAGATGTTCTCAGCCGATGGCTGTCACAATGGACCGAAACCAATCTTGCTGGCCATCGATTGAGGTTGACATCCAAGATTACCTCAAGAAGGCCATTCCCATTAGGCCACCAGAGTCAGTTTTCGAGCCGATGCATTACCTCACCTTCGCTGCTCCGCCAAGTAAAACCCCGGCCTTGTGTATAGCGTCGTGCGAAATGATCAGCGGTGACCGGAGCCAAGCCATGGCAGCGGCAGCAGCTCTACATCTCATGCATGCTGCTCTATATACCCATGAGCACCTCCCAGAGAGAGACAGGCCCAGGACCAACTCAGAAGCCCCACACAAATTCTGCCCGAATATCGAGCTACTTACGGTTGACGGGATGATCCCATTTGGCTTTGAGCTGTTGGCTAGGTCGATGGACAACGCGGAAGCCAATCCGGATAAGATCCTAAGGGTGATTGTAGAGATCTCGCGCGCCATAGGCTCGCAGGGTATGATAGACGGGCTATACTGGAAACTCGAAATCGACGAATCGCAGGGCGGGATGGATTGGTCGGTTATGGATTATGTGTGGAAGAAGAAAGAGGGTGAGTTGCATGCATGTGGAGCGGCTTGTGGAGCCATATTGGGTGGTGGGGATGAAGAGGAAATTGAGAAGTTGAGACATTACGGGCTTTGTGTTGGAATGATTCATGGGATGTTAAATGGAGCTGGAAAAGACGAGGAGGGATTAATGGAAGAAAAAATAGAGAGATTGAGAACATTGTGTCTAAGGGAATTGGAAATTTTCGAGCCAAAAAAGGTTGAGCGAATTTCAAAGTTTTTCTTCAACTAGTATTCATGATCTCATTTTGATAGTAAAGTCCATCTAGCTAAAAGTATAGGATCGACGTGATTATAAATGCAAAGTTATTCTAAGAAAGACTTGACGTGTATCCATATATTCACATGGAATGACGCTTCATGGAAGTTTTAGAAAAAGTTTTATTTTTAAGTATTTATTGATCCTCCAAAATGAAGAAGCAAACTGTACTCCGGATAGATTAATATATTATTATTCGAAAAAATATAATAAATAAGATCACATCAGATAATGTGATTGTGATTAGCCGTCAAAAAATGTATTCCAGCGTAGTTCCCAACCGAGTGGGCATGGTTTTTTTTTTCTTTTTTGTTTTTTATGGAAAGGCATATGGTCCTTTTCTAATTACTCCTTTTTTCCCCATATTGTTATGTATGTTATATATTAGGATAATACTACTCTTTTTTATTGAGTTACTTATTTAGTGACTTAGTAGATGTATGTGTCTTTTTGTTCATATATTTTAATTAAATATAAATGTGTTTTTGTCAATGTATTAAATAGTTATTTAATGACAAATAATCAAGTAAGTGATTCGACAAGAGAATGTAGCATAACCCTATATATTAATATATTAATAATCGAAGAATGTGAGTATATGTAAAAATTAACTGGTTGTGAAAATTCCGTGGTGTACAATTTTATTCAAATCAACCTTTTTCCCGTCCGGATGTATTGGTAAAGATAAGCATATATACACATCATCTAAGCATGGTTTATAACTGAGTAAAATCATCAAGAAGAACGTAAATTATTGACCCTAAAACTAATTAGCCGCCTCCACAAATCTGCGAGATCGGAAGAGCACACGTCTGCCTCCAGTCTTGCACACTCAACACACCGTTAGACGTAATGATTATTGAAGAAAAATGGGACTCGTTAATGTTTGCAAGTGAGGGTCAAGCGATCAATAATGAGACGAGGAAGCTTATAAAGTTGGCGAGTTGTGCTATTTGAATAAAAACACATGAAAAAATTAGAGTAAAACTGACACATGTCACAATCTTATTTTTAAACACATCACATCATTTTTATATCAGCACTAATTATATAGGATATTTATTAATTTTATCACTCTTTTTATCTATTCTTTTGTCGAAGTAGAATTATTCAAGTATATAAGGTTGTAGAAAATAGAATCTCTAATTGTTTTACCTTATTACCGCTATATATCTTGCACGTGTTTATTGTGTTTGTGACATAAAATTGGCCAAAATTAGTGATTGGTCCATGATTGCCTCCAATAACTCATGAACAAAAAAAAAGTCACACACCATCATCAGTAAGTCACTCTAATTTGAACGGGAACCACATATATATATTTCTAACCTGTTGACTTTGCATAATTGCATTGCTACTTTGCTAGCCTCTCATATCTTGGTCCATGTGGTCCTAGCCAGCCACTTCTTCGCATATGTGAGGAACGTTTTCCATACCACAGTTAGAATTGGACAGAGACTCGGTATTATTTCATAAAAGTCACAATAAGTAATAACAACGGTGATAGAGGATTTTGATCTTTGATAAGGTCCTGTAAACTCAACTACACAAAGTCCCGCTATGAAGAGTATTACTCTCTCTTTAAGAAGAATGCACTCTTGTGTGGCTACATCTGATTGCAATTTGGGAGATTGAGGGTCCATCAAGCTCTAATCACATGCAGACACACAGGAGGTGTACTCTCCTTAAGGGGAGAGTAATACTCTTCTTAGAAAATTTGCAACTACACATGTAACTTATTTAAAGGAAGTTTTTCCAAACCATAAATTAGTTTATAAGTTTGAATATACTAGTAATTTCACCTGCACATTGCACGGGATATTTTGGCCAAATAATCTAAACAATTCAAAAGTAGTAATCAATATTGTATATTCATTCTTAAATTTGTACAACGTAATGTTATACGTGTTTTAACACATT
The DNA here is from genome assembly GCA_963692815.1 of Nyctanthes arbor-tristis. NCBI lineage: Eukaryota > Viridiplantae > Streptophyta > Magnoliopsida > Lamiales > Oleaceae > Nyctanthes > Nyctanthes arbor-tristis. The sequence continues at coordinate 12,286 of CAVNYN010232489.1, forward strand.
ATAATATGTTTAAGATGCAACAACAATAAACATAGCGATAACACAGAGATTCAAAGAACAGCTACATTAATCATTAATTCATCATAATAGCAAGTTACAAAACCTATAAGATAGTGGTGGTGAAATATACACGAAAAAATCATATCATTGAAATCAATGGGGAGCCACGTGATAAGCTGCATTTAATAAACAACCCTGAATTCTGTTAAAATGACGGTTAATAACACAAGTTAAAATTAACATAAAAAAAGTGTATTCACCTATCAGTGAAAGAGTCAAAAGAGATATGATAATTCTTTAAGAAATAAATTAAACAAATTTGAATTAAATATATCTTATAATCTAAGTGTTATTTTCAAATTCCTGATTAGCGATCAGTATATAAAATCAAATATGTTATGATTTAAAACATTGAATTAAAAAGTAGTATAACAGTAAAGAGACTTTCAATCTTTTTCTCAAAAAAAATTTATAAGTTTAAAGTATCACATATCAATCTATATAAATACCCTAAAATTTGTGAATGTAGATGATTAAAGATTAATATAGGTTCATATTGACAAATGCAAATACAAACACATAGCAAATTAGAAAACACTCAATTTGAGCCAAATAGATTTATCAGGGGAAAATGATTAATAAATAAATAAAACAGCAAGAATGAAATTTTTCAGACTAAAGGTTAGTGTGTTTAGTGCATAGGATTGCTTGGAACTATAACAAACATTGTAACCTGATCCGTGTTTATAAAAAATCAATTAATAAGTATCAAAAATAGATAAAAATAGATGATGCATGATTTGAATCAAGGATAAATTCAGATTTATTAAAGGAATGTTCTTGTCATTGCAACATATGTTAAACAATGGAAGAATAGAAAATTGAAAACCCAAAAAGCAATCACAATTCAACTTAAATGTATAACAGACAGTTTTAATTAAACTTGAATATGTATAACAGATAGCTTATGGAAGAATGGAAAATTGAAAACCAAAAAAGCAATCACAATTCAGTTTAAATGTATAACAGATAGTTTTAATTAAACTTAAGAATGTATAACAAACAGATTTTAAATAAAAGATTTCAAAAAATTTCAAATAAATAAAAGATAGGGTAGAATATAATTGGGGTTGGGGATTAACAAAATTAAAAAGAAATTTACCTTAATTAGAAATGTCGAGGACAATTATCTAGTGCAAGAAATTTGAAATGAATGAGGTTTACAGGGACGTGTCGAATAAGTAAATCTGCTAAAATAAAGAGAATATAATTAGGATTGGGGATTTAACAAAAATAAAAGAATTTACCTAAATTAGGGCGGTTGAAGACAATTATCCGAAATATGTGATTTAAAATGAATAAACTCGGCTAATCACTGAACTAACAGATAATATTTCCAGTAAAACAAAATCCTATTCGATCAAGGGCAAATTCTGTAAACTAAAGCGAAGTTGCAGAAAAGAGCTTTATATTGATATCATAGAGAGAAAGCAGAACAGTGAAACACGTGGAAAAGATTGAGTGGACAAAACTGTAAAAAGGGAATCCTATCCGTAAGAACTATATAAAATTTAGAAAATAAAAAGTAAAACATGTAAATGTATAATGTATATATTAATTAATAAAAACAAATAAAATAAAATAAAGAACAAAAATGAAATTAATAGCCAAGATTATCGGATGAAATCAAGGGCTAAGATGAGTCTTCTAGATTTAGCAAGTGATTTAGGCGAGAAAAAGTGTTTAGGAAACTATATTCTCTTTAAGTGTATATATATATATATATATATATAGATTGAATATATTTTTGTAAGCTTTCGTTCGTATGTTTTGTATTTGCAGAATTTGCGATTTTATTCCATTTAAAAAGAAAAAAAAAATTATTTTCACTATTCATTGTGTTTGCGTCCTTTTTGGGCAGTTCCAATATATTTTATTTTATCAAGAAAATATGTCACGTAATAATGAATGGCTAATTGGCATTAAAGGACCCTAATGTATAACGTTGTTGTGTAAATAGATCCTATCCTTTTAACTTTGACAAATTAGACTCCAATTTATCACTGTTCATGCAGAAGAGGACCTTATCGTTTTTGTCTTAGCAAATTAGACCCCAACTTATCACTATTCATGCGAAAAAGACCTGTCTTTTTTCGTTAAAACTTCCGTTAACTCGTGCATATTCTCTCACACCCAGTAGCTTGACAAGGATATTTATATCTTTTAAAAATTACAATCTCTTTTTTCCTCCTATTATAATAATATATTTAATTATTATTTATTATTATCATCATCATCTTTTTTACATATTAAAACTGAGTATTGATTTACTGCTAGATATTTAACCGTATTAAGAGATGATATAACGTATCAAATATCACATATCTAACACACCGCGTAAACATTTGGCGGCATATTTAAGGTTAACCCATGTCAATTTTAAGCCATAAGGTTCAAATATGAAAATGATATGTACCAGATGTTTATACGGAGTGTTAGATATGTGTTATTTGACATGTCATATCATCGCTTAATACGACTAAATATCTAACAGTAAATCAGTACTTAATTTTAATATGTCAAAAGATGATGATAATAATAAATAATAATTAAATATACTCTTATAAGAAGTGGAAAAAAGAGATTGTAATTTTTAAAAGACATAGATATCCTTGTCAAGCTACTAGGTGTTAGAGAATATGCAAGGAGTTAATGAGAGTTTTGAAGGAAAGAGACATAAGGTCATTTTCCGCATGAATAGTGATAAGTTAGGGTCTAATTTTCCAAAACAAAAACGATATAGTCATTTTCTGCATGAACAGTGATCGGTTGGGGTCTAATTTGATAAAGTAAAAACGATAGGGTCTATTTGCACAACAATTTCATATGTTAGGGTCTTTTTGCGCCAATTAGCCAATAATGAATGACAGGTGTTGTGGTTTGGGGGGGGGGGTCAACTAAAAATGGGGGAAATGGCATAATGGCAAATGTGTAATTACACATTCAAGAAGGGACTTAAGACAATCAGATCTGAATTGGCAAAGGACCAAAAGGCGCAATTATCTCCACCAGCGCTATAAGTGGCGGCGATCGCGTACCGGTCGGAGCAAATTTTCACATCAAAATGTTATATTTTGCGCCGGCTGGCTGCCTGCACGGAAACCTTTATTCGATTAGAACGATAGGATTTTCGATTGGGAAACAAGGATAAAGATGTAAAAAAAGAAAACGGTATGGGAAGTGTCGGAAATATAAGAAAATTTCTAAAGAGGGGCAACATCTTCTCTTACGAAGAAGTTGTACACACATAGCTCTCTGTGATTGGGAGATCAGGGGTCTCACCCATCATCCTCCAATTATAAGGGGCCATGTGTGTGCAACCCCTCTGTAAGCAGAAAGACTGTCTCTCCACAGCTGGACCAGATTTAATTATATTCAGGTAATTAGATTTGAAAATTATAAAAATTTATTTTATTTTTTCCCCCTTTTAAGTACTTGGATTTGGGCTGTTGGGTTGTTGTGGTCTTTGTAGTTTTTTGTAAATTTTGACTTTTACCTTCTAAATCTATGCAACAGCGAAACTTGAGTTTATATGTATTTGGGTTTAAACTTAAACTGTTCATCAAGCTGCCAAAAAGGAATTTCTTGTACACTGAACATAGATACAAAGTAAAACAAGTGGTTATAATCAGGCAATCATCATTTATGATGGAAATCTACATCTACGACCCATAAGTTCCTTTTACTCCTACAAACTATTTTTATTTATTTATTTTTTTTTTTTTTGGAGATCAAACGTTTATTTTGAAAAATTTAAGCATTTCCTGACTTCAATGTGAAAATTATTATTTTTGAGCAACTTCTTGAAGATTAATAAAACTGAAGAACTATATATTAGGAACACGGATTGCAAGATGTAAATATTTCTAATACGATTCTTAATCCACTTGAGAGAGCAAAAGTGGACTATATATTTAGGACGGAGGGAGTATATGGTTTTGCTTTTGCATGCATTGCCGAGATTAGAAGCCCTTGGAGGAGAGTCATGAAGAAATACATGGAAATAGCCCTAAGCACTAGAAAATTTAGTTTTCCAACTGCTATATATGATTTTGTTTAATTCTTTCAATTTACTTTAATCCTTGCCTAAGCTTATCCATTTAATCAATTGACTTAAAGACTTCCAGATTACCCAAATGGCAATGAAGATTTTCTTCTTCTTCATTGCCATTCTTATATGGTGCAGCCATCTTGAGGTAGTTTGATTACTTTAATCTTGTAAACAACAATGGCCGAAATCCTACTTGAAACATCAATGGATCTAACTGCTTGAGGTGTCCACGTTATTCACTATTCACAGGCTATGGCCATTGATAATTTCACTAGTCAGCACAGTAATTATCGAGGTAGTGTTCAAGGATAATATTACAATTACCGAACAATTACGGTAAATTCTTTTGATCTTCTCTAAGCTGCATTAGGTTTTTTAAACTTAAAAATTATATCACTAGTTAACCTCTTACACTTCTGTCTTTTGCCCTTTGTAGAACATAGCTTTTATTAACTGGCTAGATTCGAGATGGATGAACTGGAAGTTGCGAAATTCTCTTGTTGCTTCGATTAACCAATATTTTTTGGAGATACAAATGGACAAGCACGGGATTTGCTCAATGACTCTATATAGCCAGCAATAATATTTCCAGCTTGCGGCAAACTTGTAACACATATGAGCGTTGGAAAATTTTCCCTGGAGCTGGTACTGTTTTCAGTGCTGCTATAATTGCATCAATTCAGTGACTACTAGTCATGTCCCCCTAATCAAGTGCAATTATAACAAACGACTTTGTTAGCTCTATGAGATCATCTTGTGTTTTGACGGGGCATGGAGAATCATTAACTGTCCATTTTCCATATACATTCTTGCAACGCAAAGTCCCTAGCTTCCACCAACCAAACTGATAGCAGAGCTCTGAAGGGATTGGATAAAGTGTTACTAAAATGGAAGGATTTTAATAAATGCAGGCTTATTTTTATTAGTGGATAGATTTTACATGTATTAGTGAAGTTATCTTTAGGACCTCCCTGAGTGCCATCTGATATACCTCAAATTGTATGCATGAGATGGGCACCATCTTATGCATTGTTTAGGCCTGTCAGACAAGTATGCTAATATATATTTGTTTTCAGATTGTATAATCTCTGTATATTTCATTGTTATCTTGGTATTGAAGTTTGGCAGAGTCTTAGAGTGTATATACTTGGGTCTTGAAGTTGAAGTTTTATTCTCTTCCTCCGTCCCACAAATATAATCTCATAGATATCTGCACACAAATTTAAAGACATAGTTCATATATAATCTCATAGATATTTGCAAACAAATTCAAAGACATGGTTCATATAGTTGAAATATTAAATTTTACATGTATTTTTCATATATATCTTAACTGGCGGATCTACAGTGGACTGCCCCCATAGCCCCAAAAAATCTTTGAAGTTCAATATTTTTTAAGAGTAGGATTTTACAAGTTGGCCCCCATATTGATTTTTCCTTCAAAGTAGAAAGGACCTAAAAAGGCTACAATTGTAATATGACATCGTACCAACTCTAGTCTTTTCCTCTTCTTTTCACCTTCTGAAGCCATGCCCAGTAGCTACCAATTGTTCTATTTCCTTTTCCCCCAACCTCTCAAATACACAAATAAGAGAAAAAGTACTATATTTTCTATAGAAACAAATCGGATGCCAAATTTGGAGCCCGACCACCAAATACAGGGGGATTTGGAGTACAATCTATTTCTATAGCCGGACCGGAAAAAGTACAAGCCCCCAATTTTTTCTTAATTCTTAAAATGGTTTCTCGTTTCAAATACTAAGTTTGGCTCAATTTTAGGAATGATTTTTCTTCTTCTTCGAATGGGTTACTTGGATAGTTCGAAAATTCCTGAGACAAATTGGACTTTGGATTATGGAAATTTGAAGGTTCCCTTAAAATGAAACTTTTACTTCCGAGTTTCATTGTTAGATTTTCTTCTACTCCCTCGTGGGGGGATTTTGGGATGGTGGGAGGGGTAGAGAGTTAGAAGTTATAATTTAATTACTTAATTTGGTGTATAAATGTAGAAGGATTATTATATAAAAAACTATTGGACAGTTTCGAGCTATTTTGTAAGTTGAAGTTTTAGTTCTTTTATGGTTTTGAATTTTGATTTTTTTTTTTTTATTACAAGGGGGACAAAGGGGAGGGGGACTTGGGGGGATTCGAACCAGGGCAAAGCCCGGTAAGGGGTCTTTTTCATTTGAGCTAGCCCTTGATCCCCTGAATTTTGATGTTTTATTTTATGACTTGTTGTGAAATGGTGTTTATTTTATTGTTTAATTTGCTTTTCTTGATTTTGCATTTTAGAAGTAGTAACTAGTATTTTATTAACTAATTCATGTATGTTTTATTTATTAACTAGTTATCTCTCTCTCTCTCTCTTTGAAATGATTCATTGACTAGTTTTGTTTGTAAAGATTTAAGGCCATACAATAAATTTTAAATAATTTGGTTAAGTTAGTATTCAAATTCAAAGCAAGACATTGATGTTATATGTAATATTTTATGATTATATACTATATTGTTTTTGTGTTAATATCTATATATTAATAAAATGAGAGGTGCTGTGGTACAGTTTGACCGCAATTTTTCCGCCTAAAATGCTTCAAGTGGGGGCTTTTTGGTCATTTTGATTGGTTTGCGGTAACCAATGCGGTAACTTTGATGTTTATCCCTTCTACTTTTTGGTTTTTAATTTTTGAATTATCTCATCTTCATAATTCTATTTTATCTTTATAATTCTATGTTTAAGTTATCTTATCTTTATATTTTTAAATCTTCCTTTCATTTCAATGAGATCGGAACAATCAAGAGCAGATTTATTCAAAAGTTTGAGAATTGA
>CAVNYN010232498.1:0-28953 GCA_963692815.1 Nyctanthes arbor-tristis
TACTTTCCCTTGAAATTAAAATTACTTTTCTCTGTATCATAATCGTGATTATTGCAAAAGTATATTTTTCTTTACATCCTATTTGTTTAACATATGATTCAGTTATCGTGCAAGGGTGATTAATGTACTATATATAGCTATTGATTTGATCAGGGGAAAAATGGTTTCTATGGTTGAACATTTGATTAAAAAAATAGAATACATTAATTCAACTATTATATAATAACCAAATTAACACTGAAAAATAAGAAATTAATTTATATGTGAACTACTTACATATTATATATTACTATTAATATTGTAACAAATTATTATATTTTACTATTAATATTGTCAAAAATATAATAATTTGTTACAATATTAATAGTAATATATAATATGTAAGTAGTTCACATATAAATTAATTTCTTATTTTTCAGTGTTAATTTGGTTATTATATAATAGTTGAATTAATGTATTCTATTTTTTTAATCAAATGTTCAACCATAGAAACCATTTTTCCCCTGATCAAATCAATAGCTATATATAGTACATTAATCACCCTTGCACGATAACTGAATCATATGTTAAACAAATAGGATGTAAAGAAAAATATACTTTTGCAATAATCACGATTATGATACAGAGAAAAGTAATTTTAATTTCAAGGGAAAGTAAATAGGACTAGGATTCTTGTTGAGTAAAATAAAGCATTTGATGACTAAGTAGATCTAATCCCTAGGATCCGATAAGAATAAAAGCAAAACTCAATGAAAAAGAATAAAAATAAGACGTTATTGCATAGCTCACCACCGGAATAATGAAAATGACTCAAATATCTTTACTAAGTGTAAAAAAGGCAGAAAAATTGAGGTCAAACTTTATCGCACCACCTTTCATTTCATTATTATATATATATATATATATTTAAAAGTTTTAATTGTTCTTTTAAAAACAAAATTAAGGCATTTCGACCCCAATCAAATTAGAGCTTTCGGTCAATAAGCAATATATTTTAGTTATATATATATACACACACACACACTCGCCTCTAGATGAATAAACTATCTAATCTAAACTCATTAAATTCTAGCAAAATGACCGTGTGATGTAATTTCTTATTCCATTTCTGTTTTCTACAACTCTTTGACACCAGCTATATCTCACTAATAAAGTTGTCTTATCGTGAAATCTAGAAGTGAGAGACTAAAGAGTTGTATTCAATACAGACTTTTATAGACTTTTAGAGTTTGTTTGAAGCTCTTTATTTTTACAATTTATAAAGAGAATTTATAATTAGTAGAAATGAGTGGTGGAGATTTAATTAAAGTTTAATATGTGTGGTGATTATTGAGTAATTGTCAAATCAATAGTCAAATTATGGTAAGTGAATTTATAAATAGAAAAAATAAAGAGATTCAAATAAAGACATTTTTTTTAATGGATTACTTTTGTTGATTTTTTAGGATTTCTTAGACTTTTGTGAATTTGATTAGATTTAATTTTTTTAGGATTTCTTAGGCTTTTGTGACTTTGATAGGATTTAAGTATGAGACTTATCTGCACTTTTGTTGACTTTTGCTTAAAAACTTTACAAGACTTTTTGACACTTCAAATATTCATTTTAAAAAATTTAATATATAATATTTACGTCGAGCAACCTTTTTAAATGAGCAATTACATATCAATAAAATTATTTTCAAAAAAAAAAAAGAAAAATCAAGTTGGTACTAAAAAGCTTTTATAAAGTTTTATAACATCTTAAAATTCATAACTTTCCTAAAACCGAAAAAATATAATTCATAGTTTGACAAAAAATAAAATTTCAGCTACTCTCCTAGCAAGAAAATAAAGTTGGGACAAGGAACTAACATGACAAGACGTAAATGAAAATATATTATCATATCACGCCTTGATCATTTTGAGCCGTTCAATAACACATGAAATTGAAAAAATAATAATCAATATATGAAAATGAGCAATGGAAAAAAATGTTTGGGTAAACAAAAACTTATTAATCTAATCGATCAAAAATAAAATAAATGAGTGCTTGAAATATATAAATGGGAAAAGAAAAGAAAAAAACTGCTAGGGACACAATGGGATCCCGTCTGAATGGTATAAAAAAAATCTGTAGTGTGGTGTGTTGGAATGATGCAGGACTGACCCGTCCCTCCATTCCCGTCTAATAAAAAATATAATAATTTGACAAAAAAATAAACAATATATATATTAATAAAATGAGAGGTGTTGTGGTACAGTTTGACTGTAATTTTCCCGCCCAAAATGCTTTAAGCTGGGGCTTTTTGGTTATTTTGATTGTTTTGTGGTAACTAATGCGGTAACTTTAATGTTTATCCCTTCTACTTTTTAGTTTTTAATTTTTTGTCCCTATTTGAATATTCTCTTTGCCCCCCTCTCCCTCTCACTCTCTCTCATAGTCCTCAACCGTTATGCCACTAATGAAATTGATAATGAAGAGCCCTCATTCAGTTTTGTTCTTTCAGTTCGGTTTTACTTTATATATATATATATATATATATATACAGACATATATTAGTAGTTATTAATTTCATTATATGTTATTAAACAGTGATTTATTCATATTTATTATTTGAGATTAATTAATCTTCTTTTGTTATGATGTATATGATTTAATAGTTTACATCATCTATGACGATCTAATATATTTGTAAAAAATAAAAAAATATATATGTTACCACAAAATATCATTCAGCTAATAATCATTTCATATTATGTAGTCCCTCTTCTGTTGTGTATCATAGGGTAAATAAATTTATTTGTTTTAATGATGTCATTTAATAGTAAAAATAATCTTACAATATATGTTTATGTGGTATATGTTACTACCATGTGGCCATATGAAATGTACTGAGACATACCATATGATTGTAATTTCTCATACGTCGTGTTCCGATGCACGCTACATGGTTATATATAACCATATGATGTCATACCATATGATAGTACATTAGGTTAATTACTTTCAATTTACTGTACATTATAATTATTGTAAGATGATGCTAATAAAAATGAAAATTTATTTTTACTTATTATTTATCATAATTTATTAAAACTAAATATTGATATTTACGTAGATACTTTGATAAGATGTCTAACCGTACAACGCACGGGTGAAAATCTAGTAAACAAGAATAGAAAATAAATGAGCAAAAAGTAAGACAAGAGTCCACATGCCCCTATCTTGAGATGTAGCAATGGGATGGGATGGGGCGTTAATGAAAAAAATTTATAAGTAGGAATGGTGGAAGGTCGATAGAGAAAAATGGAAGAGAGATTCTTTTAAAAAAAAAATGACTCAAATAGTCTTAAGAAATCTCATGTGTGTAGGCCATGGTGAGATTTTTGGAAAAAAAATTTCTTTACATAGAAAGTCTCCAATAATCTCACAAAATTCTGATAAATTTGAATACCTCGAGGACTTATTGAGACTCTTGAAAAGTCTCAATACTTTGTGATTTTTAAGGACTTTTTAAAACTTTTAAAAGTCTCCATTGAATACACCAAAATTTTTGAAAAGTCTTGCAAATTCTAAATTGAATATCTCAAGAATTCTACAAATCCTAAGCTTTAAAAGTCCCAACCGAATACAACCTCCAAAAAATGTAGCCACCTTAAACCTCCTTTTATTCGACAAACTTTAATTACTGAGATGGAATGAAGGCAAGGAATATATTCAAGAAAAAGGAAAATTTTTGGTATTTTTAAAAATTATTCACTTTCCATTCTTCCTTGTATAAAAGCACCCACCAATTCTTTGCTCTTCTTCCACGAAAAGTCCCAGTAAAACAAAAAACCTCCCACAACTATGAGAGAGTGTCATATATAGAAAAAGAACATCAAGAAGACAAGCAGGTTTACTGAGAAAGAGAGAGATGTGGGGGAATTCGAAGGTACTAAGGTTTCTGATACCGTTGATTGTGGCTGTGGGAGTGTTGGTTTTGACGAGTCCTAAAGCCTTCATTTTCAGTTCAGACTATATTCAGAAACACATGATGTCGAGAACACCGGAAGACCATCACGACGACGAAACTGTACTGCCAGAGAATTCATCGAAAGTGCATTCCGATGAAGGCTCAAATCCAACGGCGCCGGTATGTAAATATAGACAGTACGAATATATTTTGTTAAAATTTGTGGTAATATTTAAAAACATTTCCATGGTTGGATTTGAAAAATATTGAAATGCGAATTATTTTCATTATAATCAAATTAATAATTTGTTTTAGCATATGACATGTTTTATAAATGGAGAAATTAATATGAATTTCTTCTCATTTATTTTGTTGGTATTTAATTTGTTTATTGGTCATTGCGTACGAGTGTGATTTTATTCACCCCATTTAACGGGGTATCTATACCTCTGTTAAATGGGGGTTAGTTCCAATACAAACTAACACTCTCTCACTTCCTTCATTTATGGGGAGTGTATTAGAATTAACCCCATTTAACATGAGGTATAGATACCCTCCGTTAAATGGAGTGAACAAAATCACACTCATTGCGTACATATAACTTGAATGGAGTACTGAATCCGACAAAAGCAAATACATTTCTTTAATAATGGGTAGATAGCTATGGTAATCAATAGGATAGGACGACGTTATACAAACCATGCACAACAAAGAATTTGCGGAAAAAATGAATGAACACAATAAAAGATTATAATCATAAGACGAGATAATTACATCAAGAGATAATTTACAAGTCGCTAATCTTCTAGTGTGATTTTTTAAAATATAATAATTTTTTATATTTTATAATATAGTTAGATTTAAAAATGTAATGATAAGAAAAGATAATAATAATAATAATATATTATTATTATATATGTGAAGGTCATACTTACCATTTTTCATGTTTCTTGTTTCTAAAAGCTTTTCCTATTGTCCCATCTTTTTGAATTCGGCGGTTTGTACACGACGCTCTTCCGATCTCGTCATATGAAATGAATTCATACTCTTTCAGAAAAATAAAATCTCTTCCTTTGTTGTTGTTGTTTATTATTATTATTATTATTCTGAGTCAAAAACCGTAAAATGACTTTTCTTGCCTATAATTGATGCTATACCATATATATACTTTAGCGCACCAATTCATTGCCCTTTTGCTTCTTTCTTCCTTGGGTTGGCAATAAATAAATTAAGGTAGGAGAATCAATTCATAGGATTTTGTGTCTTTAATTTAAGGTCGACAAAAGATAACGTTGAAATTGATCTCCATATTTGAAACTAACTTGTTGCACCATGACTTTTTAATAACCACCATATAGAAACATGATATTTATTCGTAATCGGTTTCAATTTAAGAAGCTCTTGTGCACGCGTATTAATTAGTTCTTGAATGTCACATGTGTCTAACTCAAAACATTTCCAACTTTATGGCCATTGAACTACTAACTATCATCTCTTAATATGGAGTTCGACAGGTAGGAGAAAAATACAGCAATTTAGAGAAGCTGGAAATTGGTCTTGCACAAGCTCGAGCTGCTATTAAAGAAGCTACCCAACATGGGAACCAAACAGAAGACCCATTATATGTCCCCAACGGCCCCATGTATTGGAACCCCCAAGCCTTTCATAGGTGTATATAACAAGTTTGAACTTGTAAGATCGGAAGACTTTAATTTGTTACGCCATTTAGTGTGTCCTATATATTTGATATGAAATTTAATCATACTGTATGCTTTATTAATTCACTACAGGAGCTATTTGGAAATGGAAAAACGACTTAAGATATACGTTTATGAAGAAGGAGAGCCACCGGTGTTCCATTTCGGTCCTTGCAAGCACACATTCCGATCTGAGGGATTTTTCATTCACAAATTGGAAGTTAGCCGTTTTCGGACAAGCAATCCGGATGAGGCTCACATTTTCTTCCTTCCATTTAGCGTGACAATGATAGCTCAAGTTATTAGAGTACCCGGATCTCATGATTGGACTCTCATGAAAAACGCAGACACCGATTACGTCAATGTTATCGCTCAAAAGTATCCCTATTGGAATCGAAGCCTGGCGGCCGATCATTTCATGCTTGCTTGCCATGATTGGGTAATTATGACTCGCAAATTTCATTCACTTATATATACATGTACAAGTAGTCTTGATCTTTCGTCAGACATCTGGTGAGATTATCTCATCAGACACACACGTGACGGAAGATCATTGGACATCCCGTCTGGTGGGTTGCCCAACATATGGCAATGTCATTTTTTTATTTACTCATAATACTGAATCTCACTACTGTTGTATTTATACCATGTAATGTAATGGTGGCAGGGGCCTGAAATTTCATTTGCAATTCCATACCTACACCAGAATGCAATCCGGGCTCTATGCAATGCAAACACCTCAGAAAGATTCAATGCCACTCGAGACGTTTCGATACCAGAAATCCTCCTCCCGGCCGGGACAATCGATGGCATGCTCGGGGGACCATCCCCTTCGAAACGTCCATTACTAGTATTCTATGCCGGCGGAGTTCACGGTCCCATCCGGCCGATTCTTCTTGAACACTGGGAAAACAAAGATCCAGACGTCCAAGTCCACAGGTATCTTCCGAAGAACATGTCGTATTATGGGATGATCCGAAAAAGCCGATACTGCATTTGTCCCAGCGGATATGAAGTGGCTAGTCCAAGAATGGTGGAGGGTCTTTACATGGGATGTGTTCCTGTCCTCATTAAGGATGATTATGTGATTCCTTTTTCTGATGTCTTGAATTGGAAGACATTTTCTGTGATTATTCCAGTGAAGGATATCCCAAATTTGAAGAAGATTTTACAGAGTATACCTCAAAGACAGTACCTAAGGATGCAGAGGAGGGGCATTCAAATGAGGAGACATTTTGTGGTTAATTCTCCGCCGGAGCGGTACGATGTTTTTCATATGATTCTACATTCGATCTGGCTTAGAAGACTTAACCTTCGACTTCGTGATGTCCATGAAGAGGAATGAATTCTTGACCTGAAATTATATATTGGCGTTAACTTTGTTCTTATACTGTTGAAAAGCTTATAGCAAAGGACTATAAGGTACTATTTGATTATAAGTATGGAAAATACATGGAAAAAAAATGAATTCTAATTAATTGAATTCTTTAAAATTAATTTTCACAAGAAATGTCAATTACACGTGTTTAATTCGCTTAATTTTCCACTTAGAAATAGTTGTTGTTTTTCATCTCTTGGTGTTTGATAGATATTATTTTATGTGGAAACAATCTTTTTTTTTTTTACTAAATTTTGTTATTTGATAGCCATTATTTTGTACTTTTTCCATGTATTTTTATTTTTCAAAACTATACGAGCTCAAATTTTGAGCTGAATATATGTTTATATTTGAAATGAAATCAAATCACGAAGAATAAAAAAAAATAACTAATGTCAGACTTTTATCTACGTGATTTTTTTTAATGGACAATGATGATATGATGAGAACGTTTGAAAATGATTATGAACATAGAGCATATAGAGTGAGGCTATCTGACGATTATAGTCTCGTGAGACGGTTTACTATTAATGATTAAATGAATAATTTTGAGGCTAGCAACTACCCAAGTAATACACTTAATAAGTAAAAGCTTATACTAAAAAAGTAATTGCAAGAAATCTGGTGAGTAATTTCGGCACGAATATATGAAGATAAAATAAAGTTATAAACTTCAATAACAATCCATAATTAGAAATTATAAGAAATTTTTTCTTAAGAAATTATAAGATTTTATATTTGTTAACATTAGCAAGAAATATGTCATGTTACATAAGATCCAAAAAAAAATGGTAAATTCTCAATTCACGTGCATGTTTTTCAAATTTTTATATTTTATAAGTTAAAAAATAAACTAATATTTTAAGAAATATGGAATTCCAATTCCCTAGAAAACGAATTACCTAAGTTCCCCAAAGGAAAATATTTTCCTTGTTTCCCTGGAAAATATAGTCACGTGACCACAAGTAAGAAAATATTTCTACGGAAAAAAAATCTAATCAAACAACACAATATTAAGAATTTAAGTTAAAACTAACATTTTCTATAAAAAATTATAGTAATCAAACACCCCTTAAGAGTTTTTGTTAATAAGGATGACAACATAAAATAAGTGACTTAAAAAAATATAATTATGTTAATGCTGGGCATAGCACGTGTAATGATGCATGTAATAATTAATTTAAATTTTTTTAGCGAACATCATTAATAAATTGATTTAGGAAACCCAATTTTTGACCAATTAAATCATATCGTGTGAAAAATCTCAAACATATAATTGGTAGTCAATGGAGACCGAATATTATATTATTATAACCTTAACATAAATGTCTTGTTATAGCCTGCCGTTCGAGACGAAGATTGTGCAGGAAAAAGGGGCCGGCCGGGAAATACAAAAATTATGCTGCAGATAAGATTGAACAAGCAAAGGATTCCTTTCAACCAAAAAAAAAAAAGGATACAACATGTGTTACAACAAGCTTGCATAAGTTTCATTTAGACTACGTTTATACTTGAAACTTGAATTTCATGTTTCACCATGCTTTTCGCTCTATTACGTATTGATCGCGTTTTATATGTAATATTGATGCACCTAAACGCACATAAACTCAAAGTTTGATCTCAATTTTTTCTATGCATTTCGCTTTTTAGCAGATTAATGGCGAAAGCAGGAGAATACACCCCCCCCTCAAAAATTATGTTAATGCGAAGAAAGCAAGAGAAGACGTTTTATCTATAAAAAAAATACTTAAAATTTATGTCGATATTATCATAAGTCTGTATTACATTTTAGTTGACCAAATAACAAAAGAAACAAATTTTATCGACCAGCTTTTAATTAATGTTGTAGAGAGGAAATAGCACCTTTTACATTTTTAAATTCCTTGTGTAATTTGTTAAATTTTGAAAGCTTATTTATTTATAGTTTTCTAATTACTAGTTGTAATGAGACTTTATTTTATTTGACTTATATCCAATATAATTAGCTTATTATTAAATTAATTAAATAACTCTTTGAAAATTATACAAAATCCCTAAATGACTATAATTTTATAGAAAAGTACTTGTAAATTTCTAGATGTTATATATAAGTCCAACAAATTTATTTGAAAATTTGAGATACTAATTATCTAATTATAATCAAAAGAAGTAAATTAGCAACCAATTTATAGAAATTATTTGAAATTTAATTGATAGAATATGTGTGTGTGTGTGTGTGAGTGTGTGTAGAATAAAAAAAATAACTTCATCAAATTTAATAGAAAACTTTTATCTTTTATAATTGCAGAGATGTGTATGTGTAGGTAGAAACGTAAATGGATATTCATTTTATCTGAATAAATAATTTCAACAAAAAAAAAGAAAAAATAAAAAAGTAGGTCAAAAAAATCAACAAACAACTTGTACCCAAAATAAAGCAAAATAATAATAATAATAAAGCAAAAAAGAGAGAAAGAAAGAAATGAAAAGAAAAAAGAAAAATAGCAAAACATCATCATGACCTCTAATGAATAGCGCCAAATGTTCGCTCTTTTATAATTGTAGTGATGTAGTGATATATAAAAGATCATTTCAGTGAATCTAATAAAACATAAGTTGGCCTTAACTAATTAAAGGAAACTGATCAAATATAACACGTACGTACCTAAGGAAGGCCACTCAAAGGAGGTTGAAAATTTTTGTCCCAGTTCTTAGCCAATATGAATTTACCTAATAAGATATCGTATTTAGCAATTGAGATAATAGCTTTAATTATACGCAATTAACATTATTTAATTTTAGGCACGCCTAATTATTATTGTTATTGCTAATTAAAAAATATATAGCAGAGGTGTAGGACTAGTGGGCGTACCAATTTACTTTTACATTTTACTTTTATTATTAATTAATTTAATTGTTTTTGTTACAAACAAACGAACAGATCACAAGTTCCTTTTTTTTTTTAAAAAAATGCTTATACTTGATAAGATGTTTTTAAATTGAGGGTGATAATTTAATGATAAAGATCACTTTTTACCAGTACGATATTGGATTCGAGTTTATACTAATACTCCATAAAATTCCCTACTTGTGTAAGAAAAAGCTAACATATTTTAAAAACATACATAACTAGAGGTGTTTGCCGTTATTTATTTTTTAGGAATAATTAAGCTTTAAATTTGTGCCTTGTTAAAAATAGGTATCTTAACTTTTAAAAATAACCATATGCTTGGTACTTAACAAGGGTTCTTGTCTTCGAGTTCGAGTTATCATCCCCAAATTATAGAGAGAGAGAGGGGAAAAAACTGATCGGCACTTCATTTAATAATATTTGAAAATACAATTTTTATTATTTGATTACAAACGAGGATCAGGAGGGGTAGGGAGGATGTAACTCGAACTCGGGTTGAGACATCGCTAAAGGATATGCCCAATCATTACCATATATATATATATATATAGAGAGAGAGAGAGAGAGAGAGAGAATTTTATTCAAGGTAACTTTCATTAATTGATGCAAAATTAATGATGTGCATTATGAAATAATAATTTAACTAATTATAGAGGCAGATTTGGTTAACCTTCATTAATTCTGTATATATATTGATGATCTATGATATACATAAACTAATCCTTATACTTGTGTGCAAGAGATAATTACACAGAGAAGATAGAATACAAACTGATAAATGAATACAAAGAATAAAATAAGTTATAAACACGAAATAATTACAATTATTATTTACAACCAAGAATTGTCTCCGTGCCTTTTTCATTATATTAAAGTAGAATTTTATTGTATTCAATGTGATGATTGAACCTTGCATGTGTTAATCACAAGTCCAACTAATTTGACTTGAAATGAACTAATTTGGCTTATATATATATATATATATATATATATATATATATATATATTGATTGATTGATCAGCTCATCTTCATTCCTTTCTAGTTCACTAATGTCAAGAAATTATGGCATCTGCCAATATGGCTGCTTCTGATCTTCTCTTATGGCTGCCATTTAGCTTGGCAGACATCTACAACGGCAAAATCGCCTTGCCAGGTTGTCGCCCAGGTGCGGGAATATAACTATTCCATACCCATTTGGGATCGGCAGTAGATGAACTCCATTGGTCAGTGGCGTGATGTTATCTGTAATACATCTTTTGACCCTCCCAAACCATGCATGAGTGGAAGTGATGGCGTGATTATTGACATATCGGAAAGCAGAATCCGTTTCAAATTAAAAGTAGTGGTATAGCTTCCAGCTGCTATAATCCGACCTTTCAGCCTTTCTGATGAAAATAAATTTACAGCTCTGGGATGTGACGTTGTTGCGTATATACTAGTACTAGATATTGAGACCGGAAACTTAGTCAGTTCATGCACTGCAACTTGTTCTAACATCAGTTACTCTATTGATAGATCCTTTTCTGGAATTGGCTGTTGCCATACCTCAATTCCCAAGGGCGTAAAGAAATTTGACACGTTATGATAATCACACCAAAGTCTCGTCCTTTAACCATTGTGGTTATTTCTTCTTCAGGGAGCAGGGCTCCTATGCATTTCGCCCTTCTCATGTCAATGACCCAAATTTTGAAAGCAGAATCATGGAAACTGTACCTATGGTAGTTGAGTGGGTAATTGGCAATCAGTCTATGCAGGTTGGAAACACTTGGTCTCTGAGGAAATCATGTTATGTCTTAATTGTGGTTTTCTGGGGTATTTTCACACCCTCAAACTGATTCTAACCCATTAGTCTAAATAACCCATTATACCTGGCTCAGTATACATAGTCTTTTTTTTTTTGGTTAATGCTTCAGGGCCTATATTTTGAAGAAGAGGGCCCAATTCTTTAAAATTTAAGGGCCCATTATTTTGGCCCAAAAAGTTTTATTTTCAAATTAACACCAAAAAAAAAAAATTAATACACAAACAAAACGCGAAGTCGTGCATCCTCCCTCCCAAATCCCTAAATTCCAAATTACCCCAAATCCCAATTTGAGAATTGAAGAGCCCTAATTTGGCAATCTAACTATCAATCTCTTTCGCTCTCAATCCCCATCACCTGTCGGCCGTCTAGACTCCAGTCGCCAGCGCTGCTGCCGTCACTTCTGCTGCTCCACAACTCCGGAGTTTCTGCTGCCTTGCCTGTCCTGCTGCCGCTGCCGTCTGGCGTCTGCTTCTGCTGGCCGCGCGCGCCGCCTTCTGCTTCTTCTGCTGCCACCCACCAGCCACCGCCGCCGCCTGCCAGCCACCTGCATTCTTGGTTGGCCTCTTAGGTCTTGCTGCCAGCTGCCAAATGCCAATCAGTTTCAGTGTTTCAGTCGAAGTCATGGTGAATTGGTGTTTTGAAATCAGGGATAAATCATAAATTCATTGTAATTTCTGATCACCCCAACCCAATTATGATTATTTGATGCCTTTATAAATATGATTTTTGTTACATTGATGTCTCTCATTTCCATTTTCATTGTAATGGTGTTTGATAGTTGATTGGAATTTGATTGCATTGTAAATTGGTAGAAATGGATAGTTGATTTGAATTTGATTGCATTGTAAATTGGTAGAAATGGATAGTTGATTTGAATTTGATTGCATTGTAAATTGTTAGCAATGGATAGTTGATTGGAATTTGATGACATTGTAAATTGGTAGAAATGGAGTTACCTTGAAATTTTAGGTTGAAATATTCAACATTGTAAATTTGTAGTGCTATATAATTCATTTTTCTTAATATTTTTGCGTGTTTTCATGTTTGGATAATAAGTCAAGTTACCTATATATTGTTATATAATGTTAGATAATCGGTGATGGAATTAAAACATTGACACAAATGCATCTATTCAAACATTGTGCTTAGGGATAATGTTTTCATCTCGTGCTTTGAGAAAGAAATGATTGAAAAATTAGATTGTAAACATTTGATTAGTATTTTTGCCTCTAAAACTGTAAGACGTGTTGTTTTTAGAGAATTTTTTGTATGTTGTATATATTTTGGTAATTTTTGATATGTTGTATATATTATGTTTCCAATGACATATATTGCATACCAAATCTTATTAATTTGAGAAGAGTTGTTAAACGTTACGATAAAAAAATGAAAGAATATAGTGCCCCAAAAGAATTTTCATGCTTCCTCTGTTGAGTTCATTGAGATAAATTGAACCAACTTCCTCTGTTGTCATGCTTTCTTTCCCCTGCACTAATCCTTCAGGCCAAATTATTATTCTATGCACCATCTTATAATGTTCAGGGAGAATGGTCAAGTGCAAAAGACAAGTCTTGAGGTGGTAAGGTAAATCATAGTAACTCAACAAAATTACCTATTTCAGTCTTCCGAGTTTCCCAGCACGGTCTAGCTCACTGTTAATGCTGCCTTGAAGTATCAGGGGGAAGAAAATTCAGAACCAAACAGCAAAACCCATTCTATGTCCCAAATGGCCCATGTATGGAATCCCAAAGCCTTTCAATGTATATATATTCGAGCTCAACCATATAGCCATTTAGTTTTGGTTACCTAATTAGTTAGCGTGTCAAACTTCATATGAAGTTTAATATAGGGTTCTAATCAAACAATATTTAGTTAGACCTCCTGAATTTATTTGCAGATTAGTTCCCTTTTAGTTTGAATTGGAATACATTTTCTGTTATCATCCCTTTTAAAGATATTCTAAACAAGTATACATCAAAAACAGCATTACATAATTAAGGATACGGAGGAGGGGCATTCAAATATTGAGAAGACAGACATTTCGTGGTTAATTCCCAGTCCCAACGGTACGATGTTTCCATATGATTTTATATTCAATCTAATTTAGGAGACTTGACGTTCAACTTCCGATGTTCATGAAGAGGAATACTCAACTTCTTGCCCAGAAACTAAAGATCTCACCAGTTTAGTTATTATTACATATATTTTACTAGTTATATCACGTGTTCTACACATTTTAACTATAATTATGTAACTATTAATGATAGTAGAAGATGAAATGAATAATTCATTAATTAATTAAATCAGGCAAAAAAAAATATAATAGCTACATTCGTAAAAGAAAAAAATAAATAAATATTAACTCAATAAATAAAAGGCAATAGATTGAATTTAATTAGAAATTTTATTATTTATTATTTATTATTTATTTAATAGTGTAAGATGAAACCGAATTAAATTATAAAACTATCAATCATATAACATCACTGAATTTGAAAATGACCTGGAGCTCACCATCAGTTAACCAATCTCATGCCACGATTCAAAAAAAAATTAAAATATTGTTACATGTCTTTGCCATATTCAGCCACATGATTTAGCCATATTCAGTGATGCTCAATAT
Source organism: Nyctanthes arbor-tristis (assembly GCA_963692815.1). Lineage (NCBI taxonomy): Eukaryota > Viridiplantae > Streptophyta > Magnoliopsida > Lamiales > Oleaceae > Nyctanthes > Nyctanthes arbor-tristis. The sequence continues at coordinate 14,329 of CAVNYN010232498.1, forward strand.
TTGCTCTCATACTATCTACATAGATATGCCACCCATTAGGTCTATATATACGTGACTAAGCGTAACAATACGTGATAGGAGTGCACATGGTAAATTATAAATGCCGTACTAAGCGAGTTGCGTAGTAGATTATTTATATGTTAATTTCTTACTATCGATTTTATATGCAATTTCCTGTCGACTAAATAATACTACTCTAAAAGCATTAGAAAATTCGCATGGGATTGGGTTATCACTTGCGCCGCAAACGGCCGAGATAAGCCCATCGATAGATCGCCGCCCATAAATTGATTAATGTGTAACGCCAGCAACGTGCCATCTCATAAATTTTGGTATTCTCTTTGCATGCATAATAACCACGTGTCATTGCTAGGCACATTCAACAATAACGGTGTCACTTTTCATGTACCTATATTACTCTCCCCGATCCTTAATTTACCCAAACAACCCACAAGAATTTCCACCATATTTTGATAGATTTCTGAATTCCGAGTGAAATTTCCATTTTCAGTTCCAATTCGAATCGGCATAAAGTGTTTGCAGAGATTGAAAAGATGACATCAAGGCAAGCAGCGAAAGAGGAAACGGCCGAGAAAGCTGCAAAAATTGCAGCAAAGGAGCTTAGTGATGTCAACAGGGAGAGAAGGGAGAGAGAGGAAGTTGCTAAAATGGAATTCGAGTATCCGCCGGAGCACTCTGTAACTACAGAAGCACAAGAACAGAAAGGTCCGGGCGTTATTGGAGGCATTTTGAGATCGGTTCAGGGGACCGTAGAGCACGCCAAGGAGGCTGTTCTCGGCAAGTCCTGTGAAACCGTTGAGGTGACTCGGGAGACAGCAGACGAAGCTGTCGACAAGGTGGGTGAGACGAGGGATTCGGCCATGGGGAAAGCTGGAGAGTATAAAGATTATACGGCCCGGAAGGCAGGGGGATATACGGATTACGCTGCTCAGAAGGCGAGGGAGGCAAAGGATGCCACAGTCGGAAAAGCAGGGGAATACAAGGATTATGCTGCAGAGAAGGCCAAGGAGACGAAGGATTCTGCAATGGACAAGGCAGGGGAATATACAGATTATGCTTCCCAGAAGGCCAAGGAGACGAAGGATGCAACGATGGAGAAAGCAGGGGAATATAAAGATTATGCTGCTGATAAGAGTAAACAAGCAAAGGATTCGACAATGGAGAAAGCAGGGGAATACAAGGATTATGCTGCTGATAAAAGTAAACAAGCCAAGGATGCAACCATGGAGAAAGCAGGGGAATTCAAAGATTATGCTGCTGATAAGACTAGACAAGCCAAGGACGCAACAGTGGAGAAAGCTGGAGAATACAAAGACTATGCCGCTGATAAGGCTAAGCAAGCCAAGGATGCAACAATGGAGAAAGCTGGGGAGTATAAAGATTATGCTGCTGAGAAGGCAAAGCAAGCTAAGGACACAACAATGGAGAGAGCAGGCGAATACAAGTACTATGCGGGAGACAAGGCAAAGCAAGCGAAGGATACAACAATGGAGAAAGCAGGGGAATACAAGGACTATGCGGCAGAGAAGGCAAAGGAGGCAAAGGATACAACAATAGAGAAAGCAGGGGAATACAAGGATTACACAGCTGGGAAAGCCCTAGAAGGAAGGATACTACCGTTGGGAAGACGACCGAGCTGAAGGATTCTGCGGCGGATGCTGCAAGGAGAGCTATGGAGTATTTGACAGGAAAAAAGGAGGAGACGAAGCAGAAGGCACAGGAGACTGGTGAAGCAGCAAGACAGAAGGCACAGGAGACCACTGAAGCCGCAAAGCAGAAGACCCAAGAGACGGGAGAAGCAGCAAGACAGAAGGCACATGAGACCACTGAAGCCGCAAGGCCGAAGACACAAGAGACCACTGGAGCAGCTAAGGTTAGCCGGCTATGATGAATATGAATCTTCGTAGTTTCCTTTGTTAAATTGACTCATACTTGGTCTCTAATGTGATGTATTTTTATGCTTTTTCGGTTTCTTGAATTTCCATTATTAAAGTAGGAGTAGGAGTAGAAGTAGAACTAGAATGAGTGCGGATGAATAACAAATAATGGATGCTTTGGTCTTCAGTGTTTATAAAGACGGCATTTAGTTTGATCAATTTCTATTTCATGGGGATTGGGGGCTTAAATTTGAAAGGATTAAGCTTGCGTGCCATAGTTAATAACATATGAATGAGTGACACCGATCCCACAGGATCAAGTAGCAACATTAGTATCGATTAATTGGGAAGTGGCGTGATTTAAAACTAATACTACCTCGGTCCCAAAAAGATAGTCCATTTTTCCTTTTTCGTCCGTCTCAAAATATGGTCTAATTTTCTTTTTAAAAGGTAGTTGAAATACTAGTTCTCTTATGTGTCCTTATTTAATGTGCATAGTTATCAAAAAATAGAATTATTGGAATGGAATAATTAATAAATTAAAGGAAATAATAGGTAAATTATATTAAAATTTACTTTTTTAATATCATTAAATGAATTTTTCTTAATCTATGTGAAAAAAGAATATGAGCATTTTTTTGGGAATGATGATGCGTAATTGGTAAGAAAACGGAATCTTGCCAAGCGCAGTGTCATTGATCAACTTGTAAGGGAACTTTTCATGTAATACAGGAGACATATGAAGGGACAAAAGAAGAAGCAAGGAGGCAAATGGAAGAGATGAAAATAGGAGGAGATAGAGACAAGCATGAGGCAGAAAGGTAGCAAATTCTACCAATTAATTCAACTATATAGCTTGTTTTAGTACTTTGTATGATTGGATAAACGTTCATTTTTGTTATGTAAATCCAACAGGGGAAGTGGTGATCAGAGAGGTGGCGGCATATTAGGTGCCTTTGGTGGCATGAAAGATGCCATCAAAGATAAGTTGACACCTCCTCAAGTGGAGGAGGAGGTCCGCGAGACCCTCGAACCCAGCCTTCCCAGAGGCGGACAGAGGTTGGCTGTTGACAAGGAGGGGATCCCGATTGTAACCAAGGCAGAGACTCCACTAGTGGTGGGGATGGAGGTGGAGGTGGAGGTGGAGGAGACTCCTACAGGTGCCGTGGCTACCGCACTGAAAGCTTCTGATCAGATGAGTGGCCAGACGTTCAATGACATAGGAAGTTTGGACGATGAAGGCAGAGTGCGTTTGGACAAGAAGGACCGTCCCGGGAAGATGTAGGCCTTAAATGTGTGCCTGGTTATGTGAATTAGTTTTCCTTGAATGCTTAGTTTGTCAAGTTTTTTTTTTTTTCTTTGACGTGGAATGTATGTATGGTAATAATATGGATCTCCCTACAGATGGTCCTCCAACGTTGTTGTTTTTTTTTTTTTTTTTTTTTTTGGAAAAAAGAAACTTAATTCTCATTATCAATCAAAGAAGTGGGTACATCTTTTGCTAAAGCCTCCTCAAGCCAAGCAGGAGTAGCATGTAGAGTACATGGAATGTAAGTATCATGAGCCTTTCTAGCTAAACTATGTGCTACTATATTCGCTTGCCTCCTAGCATATTTCCGACAATCTGGTTGATATTTCCAACAATCTGATTAATTAGGTTTCGTGGATTTTAAATTGGCATGTAGCTTGCGTTGTGAGATGTAACAAGAGCCCTAATATTTTCCTCTGTTTCGATTCCAAAATAAAAATTGAGAATCATTTATCTTCACACATATATACTATAGATTCTATGGAATTATTTTGCCTATTGTCAATGCCAAACGCCATCCTCTAATGTCCGAGAAGAGAGAGAGACACATTAAAAATCGACGGTCCCATTTGTTTCTTTTTTTTTAATCACTTTTCTTTTATTTACATAATTTTTTTCTCACTTATCTTTTTTCGTGTCACGTGTAAGGTCTAAAAACATACTTTTATCTCCATATTCTCTACTACTATTTTATTATTATTTGCATTTCTATCTAACTCTCTTTTCTTTTTCACTTTTCCCTCGTTTCTTTCCTACATCTCTTCACAAATACCTTCAATTAAAATAATCATCTTCTCTCTATTTTTCTCCTCTACACCACCCATAGCCTAAGACCATATATTGGATATGCTCAAGAGGGCTTAGATTGAGTAGGTATATATATCTTCTTAGCCAACATGTAGATATCGATTGGACAGAATGGATTAATATGTGGTAGGAAAAAGATCTATATAGTTATTGATTATTTAATCACTAAATTAATTAATGATAAATAGATCGGAGCACAATTAATATGGGGAAAAAACTCAAAATTCCCTAACAAGAACATCTTCAATGCATAATCATAGTCATAGAATAAATTGACAATTGGTAAAAGTGCTTATTTGGCACATTAAATACTTAACATTGTCATAAAGAATGTCATGATTCTCTATGACAATGTCAAGTATTAATTTATCCAATCAAAAAATTTCTCTCTATTTCTTTTTTTTTTTCAAAATCCCTAATAATAACTTAACAAATATACAATGTTGACATTGTTGCATTGGAGAATTTTTTGAATATAATGTCAATATTCTTTGACACATATGCACCTAAAACATTCCACCTTAACTTTATATTAAAAATGCTCTTTTTCGGGTTGTTACCATCTTCCATTTTTTTTTCTTGGGCAAAGGGGAAAAAGTTATTTTAAAGGGGAAAAAAGTAAAAGATGGGCTAAATTACCTTTTCCCTTCACTTTCTTCCATAAAAAAGTGTATAATAAATTTATAAAAAATAACATTTTATAAAAAATTGAATATCAATTGTATGATAAATAAAAGCAATGATAAAATAATTTGTAAAAAAATTTAAAAGATAAACAAAATCCTTTAATATGTTTTCTCCCTAATTTTTTTCCTACATATTATTTGAAAATAGATTTTTTCTTTCTGATTTTTTCTCCTTAACTTAATATTGCTTTAAATATGTTAATATTCACCCATTGATTGCATGACGTTACTACTGTGTATATAAATGTATCTCTCGTCTTGTAACACATTCAGCTTGCCGTCGATATGTATTTGTTGGAACAGATATTGTTTTGTTATTCATTTTTTGTTGGAATATATTAATATAATATTATCTCGGTGGACTTTTTTAGTTTTTTTTTTTTTTTTTTTTGGAATATCATAAGGAGATTGTAAATGAGTAGATCACACAGGTCTTGGCTTGTAGGCTTTTTACCTTTTTCTTTTTTTTTTTCCTCCATTTTTTTTTTTAGTTTTAAACGTTACAAGAAGATTGTAAGGGATGAAAATTAAACCTTTGACTAAAGCTGTAAACAATTAACAAAGATTCCACTAGACTAAAAGATCTTGGCCTATAGACTTTTTAGTTGATCACATTAAATGTGGCCTAATATATGTATGTGTGTGTATATATATATATATATATAGACACACACACATATATATATACATATATATGATATGTAGTCTAAACAAGTTTTCTCGCTAAATTGCTAGCGTCGCGGCTGATGTTACATATATATATATATATATATATGTAGTATAAATAAGTTTTCCCACCAAATCGCTAACGTCGTGGCTGATATCATATTTTCTTTTTCATTATTATTTTTTATTTTGAAATGGCTAATTTACACAATTTAAACTTGAAATTTTATCATATTATGTAATTTAATCCTAACTTTTCAAACTTGATAATTTCAACCTCGAATATTACATTTTTTACGTGATCTAACATTTTTTTACTTCAAAAGACAATAATACCGTCCAGTTTTAATTAACTTAAAATATATATATCTATATTATATTAAATTAATCTAAATCAAGTGTAATAGCTTCTACTTTAATTCTCGCCTTTGATTGGTGCTTTAAGCTAATTGATAACGTTATATTTTGCTTATTTTCCATGTTTTCCTTGCTATGGAATTTAAAATTCTATTTCCGATTTCCCAAATAAACTCATAAAGATTGAATTTTTTTCCATGAATTTGATATTTTTCATGAAAAAATAAATGCAATCAAGCGTACTGTAAGTTTGCAGAAATACACGTAATGAGAAAGGTTAGGTGGCTTATATTTCTTTGCAAGGAGAAGGGCTCGTAGAAATGTCGTCAACGGCCGTTGATAGTGTTAAACACTTGGCAAGTTTGTACTTGTACTATAACTTTATAAGGCTATTGTGAACTTAGTTTGCCGCAATGATCTTTACTTGCATGTTAATAACTTTTTTAGGGAGATTTTGATCTAATTCTCATTGGATACACGTAAAGCTTACATGGTTAGTTTTTTTTATTTTTTTCTTAAAAATTTTTAATGTATTATTATAATGAGTCGGAAATTGGAAACTTAATAAATTTTTTACAAGTATTTATTCTTCTTTTAGGACCCGTTCAATTTTTCATAAGTTTGTTTTTCAAAATCAAATAAGATGGAAATTTCTGAAATTTCAAAAATCATTAGAATGCAAAGAGTCAATTCATAGTTCAAGCGTGGAATTTGACTAATACAATATTAAGATGTGGTGCTATGTTTAATAAATAAGGACCTATACGGCTATACCCATGCCATGCAAGTTGATTAGTCCAACTAAATGCAATAAAGAATTTCCATTAATAAGTTTATTAATCTAATAGTTTTTCATCTTTTATATTTTCAACTAATGGACAAATATTTCCCATTCATTTTTTAAATTTCTATTGTTATATTTTTTAACGTTATTTATCTTTTATATTTTCAACTAATGGGCAAATGTTTCACATTCATTTTTCAAATTATTATTATTATATTTTTTAACGATGTTCTTCTCGTACATCACAATGGTGCTATACTAATTTTTCACTAAACTAAAGAAATGTTTTATAATAAGAATGAAAAAACAATAAACCCCATTTTAAAAAAAAAGAAAAAACAAAATATGGTAGTTGTTGAATTTGACATGGCAAAGGCAAAATAATTATTTGCGTTTCAGGACCTTTAAAAAAAAAAAAAACGACACGATACAAAAAGTCCAATTAATTGTTAAAATTGGTACCCTTGAATGTACATTTGAGTTCTCATTGACTATAGTGTCTTCGATACCCGTAGAATATTAAAATTTTTTCGCCATTTGCCTCCTAGGAAATTTATTTTTTTTTATTTTTGGAACTGCAACAACAAAACTATAATACTTCCAAATTCAATTAAATACAAATTAGTAAACAAAAAGAAATAGAAAGTCAGATAATGTGATTTATTGTCTCTTTGGAGGGAAAAAAAAGAAAGAGAAGCAAACATAAAAAATCTAAGATCCATACATATGATCTAGAGTTGTGCTATTTGAACAAAAATACATACAAAAATTTTAATAAAACTGACACGTGGTGTCACGCCTCCGTTAATTTTATAATATTTTCTAATATCTTATATTGATTAACAAATTCCGTAGTAGCGGAAGTTTTAATATAAATAATGGGGACGGGATGTACAAAACAAACAAATAGCTTTTGACTTGATAAAGCTAATTACTTAAATTAATAAGTTGTTATATTTTAAAGAATCATTGTAACTCGGTTTCTCAATAAAACGCAAAGAAATCAACAAGTTATATTAATAGGTATTTTTCATTGATTATCAAAATGATCAAAATTAATCTTTTCAAGACAAATTATTGGAAAGTTATTATACCAGAAGGTAAGTTGCCAATATTATTTAAAATCAGAAATACATTTATAGAGAGATGAGCATATTTGTTAATACAAAAGGTATTAAATTCATAATATTTTCAAAGACAGGTTGTCACTGCATACAAAAATCTACTCCCTTCAAAAGCATGCTCTAACGCATGGCTTGCCTTACTTTACAAATGTCATATATTTAATCATCTACAAAATTGTAGAAAAAATGAATTAGTACGAAGTACTCAGTGAGTAACAAAACCCTTTTATTCACCTTTTATTTAAAAGATTTATTTTCAAGAAAATCATTCAATGCACAAATATGTCATATCACTAGTTAAACTACTACCCGTGGTGCGCGCAAGAGTCATAACAATTCAATCATGGCCATGTACAATTAAGTGGATCCACAATTAATCTCGGTTGACCCATATCGAAGTTCCAATTCAAAACAAATATCACACTAATCTTCCATATCCCGAAATTATTGAATAGGTCATAGTGTGGGAAACAATTCAAAGCAATTCAATACAAAACGGATAGAGTCATTAGTGATTCACATGCAATAAATCAATCTTTATTTTTAATGCATCAAATCTATGTTTGTCTCATAGAATACTTCAATTAAAATCACGTTTATCGTATCAAAACATCATAAATGTAAAAAGTGAATCAAAACATTAGTTACTCACATCAAATATTTCTCGAATAATCTTAAGTGAAAAAAATCAATTTGAAGCCTTGATATTCTTCAATTAAAGCTATTTCTATAAGTTAGAACCTTTCTATATATGGTAGGGAGCCTTTTTCTAGAAACAAATAAGTATTTTGGTAGGTTTTAAGGGTTGGTTTCCTACTTACAATACTTATGGACGAATTTACATATTTTGAGATAGATGGAGGGTTTGAAGAGGTTGGCAAATTTCCCCCTCACTTGGCTCCATTTTATAGTAGTGAGAATTTAGTTGTTTTTAAATCAAATTTGATTTCTGCCAATCCGTACGCGACAAGTGGCATGTTGTGGCACCGTACACTTGGTGGCTTGGTGGCAATTTGCTCAGGCAGTCCTTATACTTTGTATTGTCTTATAATTAAATTATTGTACTTTGATCTATGTTATTCGAGACCTTCAACTTAATAGTGTTTATAATTCAGTGGTTATATTTCACGTCATACTAATCAATGACCACGTTCTTGTCTTTATGCATTTCTCGAGTAACGATCTTTAAGTCTTGTGACGTATTAATACAAGTTTACTTCGTAATTCACTACCGCAACCTTGTGCGGTTAGTCAATCATTATCAATACAATGTCAACAGTTACTTTCTAATTCCAATTTATTGCCCAAATATCGATTATGTTACTAATGATCATATTCTAATTCTTGACATTCATTTGAGTAACAATTTTGCAATTCACTGCAATGCCGTTGTTATATTCCAATTGTTGACAATTTTGTAACAATTTAAATATAATCATATTGTCATATTTCAATTTTCGTCATTCAATTGAATGACAAACTTGCAACTTTTCAATTTGACAATATTATATTATCACATTTCATTTCTTGGTATTCATTCGAGTGACAAATCTTGTAACTTTACCATTGATGCAATTCAATTTAATCACTTTGTCATGATCTTATAGCCTTTCAATTGACGTTAATGCAAATAACTCTTTCATCATTATCAAAATGACGATTATGTTGCATAATTTGTTTATAAGATTTTGCGGGATGTTACACGTGGCACAATCCTATTTTTCAATACATCACATCACTTTTACATCAACACTAATCACTTATGACACTTGTCTTTTTGTCACTTTTTTTGTTCATTCTTTTGTCCAATTAGAATTTTTCTATGAGCTAACCTATTTTTCTTTTTCCTTTCCTTTTTCGCCCCCTGAACATAACAAGTTGATTTTTAATCGCGGGAACAACCACCAAGACACAAAGGGTAGTCAATAGATATGAACTCTGCAAATTGAACTAATAATCTTTTATTTTCAGTCCTGTTTGGCTAGATATGATTGGGGACTCTCTTGAAAGTCTACATTTAAGGGGCACTTACGATTATAATAGTGTTTGTCAACAGTCGAGGTGGTTGATATGTTAGCTTGAGGAAGAGATTATTTTTATGAAAAATTAACGTGGAACAGAGAATTACTCGAATCTTCGTAGAAGATTGGACGGTAGAACTTATGGGTCGGGTATATTTGTTCCATTATATGAGATTCAATGAATGATTGCTTCTTGCGCGATAGAGACCTCAGACGTCCCAATCCACAACCGTTGCTTTTGGTAAGGGACAAAATAGTTACCAATTTACCTGACCCTATCGTGTTTCCACAAATTTGTCAATATAAGTTAGAAAAGTTAGTCTAGGTCTGGAACACAATACGATCAGTGCTGATTTCTACAGAGTCATATCCGATTTGACTCTATAGAAAACTGTACGATCAACTACATCGATTAACTGATGTCATTTTGAAATCAAAAACAAAGTGACAAGATCACAAGAATGCATAGGAGCTGAGCCATGAAACCGCACAAGGTTTTCACATGTGAACTCATGTCTCATGAGAGTAAAGATGTCTTTGATGACATCTAATGTCTCCATACCAATGCTGAGAACTATTCCATGTAGAAGCCACATTCGGAGTGCAAGCATTAATCAAATAACAAAGACTCTAACAAAACTGAGCCCATGCCCATGTACTAAATTATTATCCATATCAGGTTGGAATAATCGTCAATATCTGAAGAGATATTGCTACCCAACTCCACATTGGTCAGCGTGTTTTATATAAGCCTAAAAATAGTACTACAACATACGTTAAACAAATCTTGTACTCAAGTTTATGACTGATGGCTTTATCTATTTCTTCATAATTTCTAACGGGATATCGATGCATAGAAAAGATTCTTTCGCTAAAAATAGCTGTGGGGTTTATGTTTTTACTTTATTTTTCTAAAATTTCGGCAGAGATTGGATTTTTATGTATTTTTATTTGACAACAAACTTGTCATTCCGACATACTTTATGTTTAATTGACTCTATTCCACGTCGTTTAGAAAATAGTTGGAATGATTTATTTGACTTTAAGATTTGGTAAGCATTCAGGTTTATTTTAAAGATATATATCATGGTGTAAACAATTAGAGTACTCAATTTATCTTGTACCATAAAAATTTGACTGTAAGTTAATAAAACTCACTTATTATGTTCACTCGAAAAGATGTAAAGCCAACCATGAACCAGACCTCCAATCTAGACCAATTATTTAAATAAAAAAATTTTTTTGGAAGAAATTAAGAAAGAAAAAAAAGGAGGTAGAAAATCAAACTAATTTATTATTATTAATTTTTTGATAAAAAAACGAACTTATTATTAATAATATAAGAAAAATGAAACCATCACGTGGGTAAAGGGAATTTTGGTGCGCAAACCATTTCTTTCCTAAGTAATGATACACTTCTCTATTAGTTCATCAGTTAATAATTTAGTCCTCCAACATTTAAATTTCAAACAACCTAAATACTTTAATTGATAGTTTTTTGCCTTCCCTTTTTCTCCATAAAATAAAATATATTAATATTTGTCAATCGGTAAACTAACTAGTGAATTAATAAGGAAGTTTGCCATTACTCTTCTTTCATAGTTCTTGAAAAACTAAAGAAAAAAGGAAAGTACAAATACAACTGGAAATAAATAATTCGTACCCAAATGGAACTAAACTTCCTAAATGATTATTTTACTAAATATATAAATACCTAAAACGTTAGGTATTATTTTAAATCAAAATCGCATAATACCAACTTTTTACTGCTTGGATTCATCATAAAATCCAACTGAAATAATAATAGTACTTAAATAAATGTCAGATCTCTGCCTACCATCCTCCACAAACCATGACAACTTGTACAATTTTTTTTTTTTTTGGAAGTATGTACAATTTTTGATGTGTTAAAACAAACGATATATATAAAAAGAAAAACAAAGTTTATTATTCCAAACCAATATTGCAGTTTCTCTCTGTTATCCCATGTTTTTATACTATTATTTATATTACTTTCTCCAACTTTTTTAAATTTAAATTTGATCAAAACAATTATATACACACATCTGATGAACCCACATATACTACAGAAATATCAACCATCCAACTCCACTCCTTATATCTCTCTTTTAACATAAAAATGTATTTTAATGCAAAGACACACACTCTATTAATTTCAAAAGTAGTTTAAAAAGGAAAGAATGTTATTTGATCATTAAAAAAAAAAAAGAGTCACGTTATTTAGACATATAGGTAGATGAAAATTATAACAAAAGGAGGTTTACGTTAGTTTTTTAACCTTACGCAATTTAAGGGAATAAAAAAGTCATTAAGGGTAATAAGATAATTGAGATCTCCTTTTGCTATAGTTTTTATTCACGTGTGTGTCTAAGTAGATTAATACAAAAAGAGTAAAAGAAATTGAACAAAATAAGCTCAATATATATATATATATATATATATCAATAATTTTATGGTCCAAGTTTCTAAAAAGCGTAAGGCGTGAAAAAACGGCGGGGTTGAGCATTGAGTCTAGGCGCTTAAGCGTCTCAATGCGTGATAAAAGCCCCATCAATGCGTGATAAAGAGTAATGCGTGATGAACAGTGAAATTTAAACTTTAAGTATAAACGCCACTTAAGTGTCGTTTAAATAAGCTTTTTAGAACGCTGTTATGGGTACACACTCGTTTAAAATAGATACCGATCCCCAAATTGATAAGGTGGGATTATGATGGAAGAACAAAGATTTTATAATAAAATAAAAATAAAATAAATGAACGGTGAATAACCAATGTTATTGTGCCACGTGTTCTTAGGGTATTTTTGTTTGGAAAGTGCAAGCTATTTTTGACCTGTCACGTGTGTCCTTGTCAAATGTCTATTTATTGCGTTTATTACTTCATTTGATAGAATTATATTATAAATTTGCTATCATAATTTTTGTGGCACATTATTATTATTATTTTTTATTTATTTTATTTATTTAAATTTTTTTTTTTTTGGGGGACTGACACATTATATTGTGGTCGAATAAAGGCTCATAGTGCTGATTTTATTTTACATGCTGTCCCAATAACACGAGAACAACGTAGAGTCTGAGTTGGAACAACAGGGGGGAACCAAAAGGGTGGTGGTGGTGGTGATTGGATTGCGAAGAAGTTACACTTTGTGGCGGCGTTGGTGGCGGATATGGCGACTAAAGGGCTGGTGGTGTATCTGTTGACGGGATTTTCTGTGGCAATTCTCTCTGTGTATTTCACTAATGGCTATTCAAATGGGAGTTACATAAATGAATTAGTTCTCTCATCTTCAAACAAAAATCTCCATGGATCTGAATCCAAAGTTTGGCCTGTGAGTTTTCAACTGTTTTTCTCCCTGCCCATACATGCATGTCGGTTTTTTATGAACTTGTTAGTTTATTATAATGTAAATAATGTGAACGGATTGTGTTCAATAATTTGACATGAAGAGTTTCATTTTCTTGAATTTTGAGCAAGATGTTTGGGTTTTTGGTTAAAAAACAGGAATTGAGGTTTAGCTGGAGAGTTGTATTGGCAACTGTGATAGGATTCTTGGGCTCTGCTTGTGGGACGGTAGGTGGGGTTGGTGGTGGCGGCATTTTCGTTCCTATGCTTACTTTAATTGTGGGATTTGACACAAAGTCTTCTGCTGCTATTTCCAAATGTAAGAACTAAAAATCTTCTTTGAATCACTGGTTTTTATGAGTATTCATTCAAGCATTTGGTTGGGAAATGGGAATTCAAGAATTGGCTTCTTGTTCCGAACATGAGTCAAGATTTGGATACTTGTTCTGATCTGTAGTTTTCGCACTGCAGGTATGATAATGGGGGCTTCAGCATCATCTGTTTGGTACAATTTGAGAGTGCCCCATCCCTGCCGAGAAGTCCCAATTATTGACTATGATTTGGCCCTTCTTTTCCAGCCTATGCTCTTGCTTGGCATTACAATTGGTGTATCGTTGAGCGTTGTCTTCCCATATTGGCTGATTACTGTCCTAATCATTATTCTCTTCCTCGGTACGCAAATACTGAGAACTCCATGTTCTGTTATTAACTTCTTAGTACTCGAATGTTTATATGGTATCTCAAATGGCTAATAGTGAAACACTCAATTCAGAATACTATATGTTTTCTGTTACAATTGAGACGTAATTTAGTGTATGGTTCAAAGTGAAGTCTAATAATTAGTCTTTTCAATAAGGTAGTACGTAGTAATTAGTCCCCTTTCAAGTGAGGTAGAACATAATTTTTAATAGCAAAAGCAAAACATGTTTCATGTTTTTCTTGTGTTGTCATGGCAACAGGAACTTCTTCAAGGTCTTTCTATAAGGCAACTGAGATGTGGAAGGAAGAGACCATTTTGAAGGTTAGTTCCGAAAATTTTATGGCCCTACTACATGCTTGGGGTGAAACCATTTGTCTATGTCTGTTTGGTCTCAGTGGCTTCTTTCTTTAGTATGTATGATAAAAAGGATGCATCTTAAACACGGCCAGACATAATAGTTGGGACCAAATCATTGATCAATATCAATATTTTATACCTGAAACATTCAAAACTGTAATATATTATTGAAGATATGTAAATATATATATATATATATTTATAACTGACAAATATTCTGGTTATATCATTTTGTTTTTAATTTTTCTGCTTTCTGTTGAGAATGGTCCGATCTCAGAAAGCCATGGCAGAAGGACAACACACTTTTGTTAACTCTAATGGTGAAAGTAAGTGCATATGAAACTTGTGTTTCCCAATTCCCCTACTATTTAGAATTGGAAAAAGGAATAACTCTATATTTTCCATCCATATCAGTCCTAATTGACACGGAGTATGAACCATTGATACCGAAGGAGGAGAAAGCTGCATTGGTAAATCTAGTCTACCTTTTCTTTTGTCTTGGATTGGCTTCTGACTTTTCCAGTATTAAGTACTGGGGGGGGGGGGCGGG
>CAVNYN010232498.1:28973-50844 GCA_963692815.1 Nyctanthes arbor-tristis
ATTTTTAATTACCCCCCCCCCCCCCCCCCAATTTTTTTCAGCAAATAATGAGGGACAACCTTAACCTGAAGAGACTGGTGGTTCTGCTGCTTGTCTGGATCTGTTTCCTGCTTCTTCAAGTGTTCAAGGCAAGTTAATTTCACCGTGTTCCTTTCTAGTCTTGTATGACAAGTTGGATAGGGTATATTGGACGGTACTCAGGTGGCACTGTGTATTTATTAAAAAAAAAAAGGGAAAAAAGGGGGGAAAAAGATCTTTTTTATCCTTTAATATGAATGTGGTCTTGCAGAATGACTTAAGGGCTTGTACTCCACTGTACTGGGTGCTTAACTTGTTACAGGTACATAAGCATGTCAAAAGAGTTAGATTTCCTGCACATTTAGTGGTTTACATCCTCACTTGCCTTTGAATCTTACAATTTTATCTCGTCTGTTCTTTTCAGTTCCCAGTTGCTCTCGCCGTGTTCTCTTATGAATTCATCAAGTTATATAAAGAAAGCAAGAAAAGGAGGCTAGCTGGAAACCCAGAATCAATATGTGAGGCCACCATTCAATGGACAGCGACAAATCTGTCATTGTGTGCCCTTTGTGGTATCTTAGGAGGCACCGTAGGGGGCCTGCTAGGTTCCGGTGGAGGTTTCATTCTTGGTCCCCTTCTCCTTGAGATTGGCGTCATCCCTCAGGTATTCCTATTTTCTTCCTAATACACGTTTTTGCAATGAACTAAATATGGTTCAAATTGAGAAATGGTCCAAATTTAAAAATTAAAGAAAATAAATAACTAAATCTTAGCGACCAGTCAAATGGTGCATGCTAGGTTCCTGTTCAATGAAATATCAGGGTTTAATATCATGTCCTTCACTGAAATCCTTCCACAACGTAATCTTGAGTTCGAGAGCATAATTTTTATCGGAATATTAACCTCCAGGAATTTTGCAGGTTGCTAGCGCGACAGCGACATTTGTGATGATGTTCTCGTCCTCTTTGTCTGTCGTGGAATTCTATCTTCTCAAACGATTTCCCATCCCCTATGGTATAGTTTCCTTGTCAGCAGTCCACTTTCCCTTTCTTGGCAAAGATTAACAGAAGTTAGTTGCACTCCTGTTTTACGCAACATATAACCATCTAATTTTCTTATGCAGCTCTCTACCTCATGTCTGTTTCAATTTTAGCCGGTTTCTGGGGACAATTCTTCGTAAGAAAGCTAATTGCAATCCTAAAACGGGCTTCAATCATCGTGTTTATCCTCTCTGGTGTTATTTTCGCCAGCGCTATCACTATGGGTGATTACAACATTACTCTTAGAATTCCAGTTTTGACCATAACGCCAAGAAAATGTTAGCTCTATCTTAACTGAATATCATTTTTGCTTTCCTGGAAATTTCTTGCAGGCGTTATCGGGGTAGAGAAGAGCATCCAAATGATAAACCATCATGAGTTCATGGGATTCTTAGATTTTTGCAGCAATCAGTAGTCTCTTCCGTGAAGATTATCAGTCTTGTGAAGGAGAGATCAAAGAAAGAGAAAATGCATGAAATGAAAAATGTGTAGACTGTGACATGTAGGGGTGTGGCCAATGCCTAATTGACCAATCCCCAATTCATTGTTGTGAACAAAAATGTGGTCTATTTTGAGTGTTAGTACCAGTTTTTCTTGTTTCTTTTTTTGCCCCCGGAAATAATTCCACCTTTTCTTTTATCATCATATACTGGTTGAGTCAACTAATCCTGATCAGATCATAAAAAGAGCATTGTTGCGCGTGAAGTTCCAGATACATTTACACAAATGAAGAATTGGAACTAAATTTAATATTTAACTCAAACTACAGTAAATTTTTGGTTGAGTATCATTCGATCTTTATTTATTTAGAAAACAGTTGCATAATCAAGAAATAGGGTAGACTATTGTTTTTGCTTGCCATTGAGATATGATCTTCGAAATCATACAACTTAGTAGTAATTGTTTTTTCTTTTGTCCACTAGTTTTTACATAATAATAATTAATTTATACGAGCAGTTTTGCCGTCCCAACTAAAGTTACATACATGAGGTGAATGTGATGATTGCATGGAGAAAATGATATTTTTCATTAAAAAAATATCGACACCAAACACTTATAACAATAATCAATCACTATATAGAGTTAGTTAAAAAAAAAATCACTAGATAGTCATGTTATACCAAGGAAAAGGCATTAAATTGATACCTTAAGTATTTTCCTTCATGACCTCCCCTGCCAGCTGCATGGAAAAAACCCGCCTCTTGTGGGGCCCATTCCCTACGGAAAGTCATCATCAAATTCCTTCAGAAGGGTTGATTGTTTATTTTAAAGATCTTTACTCTTACATTACTTGTTACATGTCAATGACGTTTCTTTACCATAGGTGGAGCTTTTTTTATGAAACTGTTTTTCGACTTGGAAGAGCTTCTTGATGAAGAGGGGCGAGGGCTAATGCGCATTTCTGCCAGAAGAAGTAAAAACTGTTCCAAACAGGCCCAGCTTCGGCTTCCTATTGCATATCTGTGTAATAATGGTTTGTAACGAGGAAAATAAGCACGTGTGCTCTTCCGATCTCTTTTATAGCCGACCAATACGGAGAAGAAATATGTTAATGTGATGAGTAATGATACACATCCCTGCTAGTTCATTGATTGTTTTACCGGTTGACAAAATTTACCTTCAAAAATCTAAATCATAAATAATTCAAGTATCTTAATTGACAATTTTATCCTTCAACTTCCTTTTATAATTTTTGTCAATCGGTAAACTATATGGTGAACAAACATGGATGTTTATCGTTATTCTAATATGATTACATAATTTATTTGTATAATCTCGATTAGTTCGATTTAATTGTCGTTGTCTTGATAAAATAATGCCTTTTTCAATGCTAAGCATCATCATACACTCATAGTACCATAAATATAAATGTCAATTAAACCAAAGGATTCCTTAATCTTTACCTGTCTTGGACTTATGTTATGGACATGCCTAATCTCTCCAATTTCCCCTCAACTTCCTCGTTACCTATCTTGGCTCTACCTATTCTTTATTGGGCTATCAACTTTTATAGGCGCCAAACCAAGCTCACTTTCTATGTGCATGACTACTTAACCGGGGATGACGCGTCGGCCGTCACGGTTGCTGGGAAAGATGGGCACAACACTAGTATCCTACACTTCGGGACTGTTTTAGTGGTTGATGACCCAGTTACGGAAGGACCGGACCCGAAGTTGAAAGAGATTGGGAGAGCTCAAGGTATGTACATAAACTCTCAATTGGGTGGTAAAGGGTTGCATTTGGTGTTTTTCTGTGATATTTTCTGAAGAATCATATAAAGGAAGCACTCTGGAAATTCAAGGGGCTGACCTTTTTGCTATGAAGGAAAGGGAATTTTCTGTGGTTTCTGGGACTGGTTATTTTAGATTTGTAAAATGTTATGAGATTATGACTATTGAAATGTTGAATCTACCTAATTTGAGGGCTATTCTAAAGCTTGATATTACTCTCAAGTACGATTGAGTATTGACTGTTGACTTCGTTTTTTCCCCGATGCACACGTCTATTTGTCTAAACACGAGATCTATACATGCAACATAGATAACTATGTACTAAACATTGTGTAACCTTGATGTTGTTGTCAAGTACTATTGAATATTGACAGTATTTTTCTTAGGCCTCAAAATGATCCATCTATTTGAGATAACTATACTACCAAATATTGTTCCGATTAATCTCTTAGATTCACTATATATGTATATTGTTGTTACGGGATTTCTTTGTATTTCTTCAATTTATCTTGTGTGTTCAATAATGGGGATAATTAACTAAAGAATTAATCAAAAGAAGATGTTGATTTGTAGAGCCGTAGCAACTTATATGTACAACATCTCATATGAAGAGATCGAGATAATAATTATCACTAGGAGAAAAATGACTTTTTACAACGAAATTCGTTACGACGGCAAAATAATTGCGGTTAAAAGCCCTTTTACAATGGCAAATAAACTGTGGTAAATAATTGTAGTATTACTTGTAGTTTTTACAACAGTTGAAAAATTAAGTGGGGTTAAAAGACTATTCACGACGAATTTTATTTTAACAGTGGTAATTGTTCTTACAAAAAACGACAACTATCTTCAAACGGTGGTAAATAATTATTTCTTTGACGGGAATAAATAATTATTACCCCCCAAATCCCCCCTGTGCATGTAAATAATGTAAAGGGGAAGAACCATATTTTTGAGTTTTTCCCCCATGAGCTAAATAATATATATGTTGAATATGACCCTTTTTTAAAGGGAAAAAGGTAAAGATGGGGCCAAATTTAGCTCAATTTTTATAGATTCCACCATTGCAATTAGTTTTCTCCCTTTCATCATTTTTCTCTTTTTTGAATAGGTTTTTCCCTTCAATTTTTCATTTTGGGTTTTTTGCCCCCACATTGGGAATGCTATAAAAAGAGAAAAAATTAAATTGAAGTACAAAACAATAGAGGACTAAAAAAAAATTGAAATAGACTTAAGACAGACTTTTGGGGTTGAAAAATGAAATTAAAATTTTCTGATTAAATTTCCTGATCCCTAGTTCTTTGACATTTTAAGGGTGTTCTCTATTTTCGTTTTTGCAAAACTACGAAAAATCGCAATTCGGTCCACCTGCGCATCTATAGATGAATAGAAAAGTTGATCCGCTTAGCCCTACCTACACATCAATTTGGTCCACCCCGTACTGCTTCAAGGGGATTGCGAAGCGGATTAATCCAACTCTTATCCCTAAATTTTCATTAGTTTGATTTTTTTTCAATTATAACAAAAATATGATTTTTTTAATTCTTTATCTATTTCTTTTTTTTTAAGTACAATTACAAAATATGCATTGATATTTATCCTACTGAAACACAATGCCAAGAAAATCAACAACACAAACTCGCATATAGTGTAAATAAACACAACAATAAAATATAGAAAATATCTCATGTAGAAGAATCAAATATAAGACCTCTAGGTCTCAGTACTTCAGCCCAACCCCAAACAAAATGGGCTACGCCTCATTGGCATTCTTTATCTATTTCTTTTTATTAATTTTTTAGTTCAATTAGAATTTAAAGTTATTGTAATTTTTTTAAGTTAAAATGGCTAGATTTCACCAAAAAGACGAGACATATGAGATTAGAAAATAGAAATGTTAAGTTCCAAGGATTGAGGTTAAATTGCGCAATGATATGAAAGTTTGAGGTTAAATGGTACCAAACTACCAATTAACCAACTTATGCACTGTCACCGGAGCGAGCTCCACTAGTAAGGTACAAAGGCTCGCTCTTTTGAGTCTCTCAGTGGCAAACGAAGACCAAAAAAAAGGCTCGTCTTTAAACACTGCAAAGACTGTCTGACAATCACGTGATCGCTTCTTTATTGTCTCCCCCATGTCCGTTTGATTTTTGTCCCCCTCCCCCCCAAAAAAAAATACTTCACAAATCACGCTTGCTATTCAATTTTTCGAAGGATTAGGGTTTTTCTCGGCTCGCAGATCTGCCTCTGTTGGGATAGCCAGAAAGGATTGTTATTCCGTGTTTGTGTCCTCGGTAATTTGGTGGATAGTTTGTGCGCAGGATAACATATGTCCCTATGCGTTAATGGGTGTTTCCTTTTGCTTCATTTGCATCACGGGCATTTCATTTAGTTGCAGTTTATTTTTTCGTTTAATCTGCATTAGAGATTCTTAATTTTTCCTCCGTGTTTCTTGTTGATACTTGATATAGGTATGCCTTTCTTAAAGATACATTTGTTTAAGTTTAATTTTGTAGTCGTGTTTGTGCATTTGATCTACAGACATGGTATTTTGAACTAGGAATATGTGCTGTGAAGTCCAAGTATTACCGTGCATTTGGGTTCATCGATTTATTGATCTACTGTTTGCAAATTGTAGGGAAATGGGTGTCATTTCCCGAAAGTTATTCCCAGCATGTGAGAGCATGTGTGTATGCTGCCCTGCCCTGAGGTCACGTTCCCGGCAGCCTGTTAAGCGTTACAAGAAGTTGCTTGCTGAAATATTTCCCAGATCACCAGTGAGGAAGCACATTTTATTCTTTTCATGAAATGTGGAACTTTGCTATGCATTTTACTAAAATATTGGCTTATTTGGTGCATTTCTAAGACACAGAGAAAATGAAGTTAAAATTGTGTTCAGCATGGCGTTTAATACTATGCTACAAATATGTTTTGAACTTGCCGTTAGTTTTAGAGCATCTCGCGAGAGAGAGAGAGAGAGAGAGAGAGAGTGAGAGTGTGTGTGTGTGTGTGTGAAAGAGTGTGTGTTTTATGTGAGTTGGCCTTCCAACTCACCATACAGGCAACCTAAGCTGCCTACATGTAGGCAGTAGAAAATTTTTGATTTTTCCACATTCTAAGCCCCCATTAGAATTTCAAAATAGAATTAGCATGAGTGGAATTGTGGAAATGATTAGTGGATATTTGTGTAGTATATTTGGGTCCCATGAAATATGTGGATATGATTTAGGTGCCTAATTACTATTTTGTGATTGAAATAGAATGCTAATGGGGACTAAAGTAAATGGTAGGGTTGGCATTGGATTTCTCTATATTAAATAATTAGACCCATGTAGGGTAATTTCGCTTTCACATGTTTATAATGAGTGCTTTATGAAATGTCATTTCAAGTCCTATGTCTACTTCTACTGTGTGTCTGGAAGCCAGGTTTTGTAGCTTGGGTTCTCTTCTTTTCTTTTTCTTTGGAGTAAGGGGGGATTTTCTCTCTCTCTCTCTCTCTCTCTCTCTCTCTCTCTCCGTCTTTTTTTTTGGTTGGGTTTTTGGGTGCAGGGGGTGGGAGGGAGGGTGGGTGCGTGGTGGTGATTCATGAGCTTAGTATTCGGTTCATTGAGCTATTTCTGCAGGATATTTCTTTGAACCAGTACAATTTGAACTGATGAATAAAACTAAGACTTCTGATGAATTTATATTTTTTCTGTTCTATATATTGGGTTTTTGCGGAACTTGATCATAAGATCCCCTGTGGTTCTATGTCAAGATGTGTTCAATGCACATGTTATCAGCCTGTGGGAAGCCAAGTGTTTACATATATGCATCATCTATCTATACGCAGGATGGTCATCCAAATGAAAGGAAAATTGTGAAGCTATGTGAATATGCGGCCAAAAATCCTTTCCGGATTCCAAAGGTGGTTGAATAATTGCTTCTATTTAACCAGTTACCCTGGATTTCGAGTAAGCTGATATAAACTGCTAATGCTTTATCGCCATTTTCTGTTAACTCTAGATTGCTAAATGTCTTGAAGAAAGGTGTTACAAGGAACTGCGAAATGGGCATATCAAAATTATCAATGTCATCGCTGAGACCTATAACAAATTGCTTTGTATTTGTAAGGAGCAAATGTAAGGATTACTTTGGTTCTTGTTATCATGCTCATTATTACCCTGTTGAATGTTCTTGTACAAAGGAAAACGAAGAAAACGTCGATGTCAAAAAATCCTTAGGTTTTTCTGTATCATATTTTGGATATAACTTTTTTGTGTGGGCTATGATGCAAGAGAGTTTCCTGAAGTATTCGAATCTAGTTACCAAGAAGCTATAGTTTGTATTTCCAACATTGTGTAGAACCCTTGTAGCCTTCCAAATTTTAGGAAGCCATATTTGATTTTGACGGACCAAGAAGCTATAGTTTGTATTTCCAACATTGTGTAGAACCCTTGTAGCCTTCCAAATTTTAGGAAGCCATATTTGATTTTGACGGTTATCCATTTCAGAAATATTACTGCCTCTCCCTTTTCTATTTTCTATTTATTTATTTATTGCCTGCAGAGCATATTTTGCTGTTAGCCTCTTCAATGTAGTTAGTGAATTGCTGGATGACTCAAAACAAGATACTGTCTTGATAATCGGATGCCAAATTCTGACCACAATTATTTACTGTCAGGTAATTTTTAATCCTGAGATTTTGAATATCTTTTACTTTGGATAACGACTAACTCTGATATTTCAAGCGCATATGTTTTTTTTTTAATTATTTATTTATATATGTAGAATGAGTCAATGGGTCATCATTCTCTGGTTAGGTAAGTAAATTTTGCTTGTAATATAAAAAATCTAGCTTAAGGAAGCCCCTGTTAGCAATTTATTATTATTTTACAATACAAATAGTATAAGTAAGAATGGGTGAGTGGAGATTTTTGTAGTACAAGTGGGTCCCATTAGATATGTCATTGTTTTTAATTTGACCAAAATTTATTTCAGAGATCGGAAGAGCACTTTGCTAATGGGACCTAAATGAACTTAAGGTCATAGAATATTGATATTGAAGTATGATTGCTTGCGTCTATGTTGCTTGGACTCTACACTTTTGAGAAAGTACCCGTTGGACACTCGTATATGAGATAAGGATGTGGGATTCTTCTTGGATCCTTTTACTCAATAGAAAAGCCTTTATATCAATTCAAATTAAAAGAAGATCCTTTACGCCCCCAGAATGCATATAAAATCAAAATATAAATTTCTATAGTCAATTTTAAGTTTGTAAGACATATTCATTTACATTTTCCAAAATTTGGATATCTTTTTAGCAGAATCCCAGTATCCTAAATTTCAGGAAAAGAAGAATTTGACACCTAGATATGCGCACATATGTGAATCCGAGCAACATGCTTGTGCCAGTCAAACTGGGGTTTACTAATCTGGTGTATGTTCTGCAAAAGCCAGCCTTTAGAAGGAAAGGAATGAATTCAACTGATTTGTCGTAATTGCAAAGAACAATACCCTTTCCGGTTTTATGATTATTCCATTGCTCTAATATAATGTCTTATTCTGGTTTGAGATATTTACAGTTAGATGGAACATATACAAGGAATATTGAAAATTTAGTACACAAAGTGTGCATATTGGCTCGTATGACTGGTGATGAATGCCAAAAGCACAGCTTGAAGGCATCAAGCTTGCAGTGTCTTTCAGCTATGGTAATTTTATCGTTAATGATTAATTGGATTTTTCGACTGCTTTCCTTCATGCTTGTTTTATTCACCTGCTTCAGCACTCCATGGTTTATTTATTAATTTGCTAGGTTATTTCTGCAGGTGTGGTTCATGGCGGAGCTCTCTCATTTATTTGTTGATTTCGACGAGGTTGGTCTTTCTAAAGGCTATTTTGCAATAACTAATTGCTCTAAAAGTTAATTTATAATTTTCAGTTGTCTTCTGGATGGTCAAGTGTTTGTATTCGTTTTTGTGAACATATTAATTTTTAATTTTTTGTTTTGGTTTGCATGGGTGTTGCATCAAGATGTAATTCAACCACCTAATGATGAAGTCTGGATACTAAGATTTGAAATGACATTTATAGATTATAGATCATTATGCTTTTTGACTTACCATGCTTGCCCAATATGTATTTTTTTTGTTCTGAGGCGTGTGCACTTCCTCATGGAATTTGTTTGTGAGTTCGTTCTTTTTTTGCTTTGAGGATGATCTGGTTCTATGCTATTTTTCCCCTTCTTGCAGTTGGTATATTTGTGATACCTCCTGCTTTGATTTTCATCTACTAGTTATGATGATCAAGAATATGAGGAAAACTATTGCTTGGATATTAATTTCAGCCTTTCACTAGAAACAGTGGAAACACCTCATTTATTTCTTGGGCTCTTTGTTTTATCTGAATAATGAATCTATGTGCTGAATACTGAGAGCTGTTGTTCAAAGTGTCTTGTAATGAATTTTCTTCAGATCGGAAGAGCGTCGTGTATTTTCTTCTCTCGCTTTTATTTTTTTATTCTTATTTTATTTTTAATTTTTAAATTGAGGACTTGTTGGATAGGGATTTATGTGCTCTAAGTGTTTCTCTTTTCTGAAGATTTCTTGGTTTAGTTACAGATATCTAGTGACATATTTATAAGCAAACATCTATTGATCAAGGTCTCTGTACTACTGATTTCAGATTGTGCTTGCCACCCTTGATAACTATGAGAGGGACCCAGAAACTGAAGATGATAAAAGAGGGAAGGCACATCATAATTGGGTGGATGAAGTAGTTAGATGTGAAGGAAGAGGTACTGTTGGTGAATTTAGCCCAAGCGACGTGCTTCCGATCTCCCCGGCCCGAAAAGAAAGATCCTTCCCTCTTAACAAGGTTGGAGTGCTCAAATACAAATATTAATAGACTGCATTAATGTTATTTTTCTTGATGTCGAAATGTTCGGAAAGCTTCTAAATTAATGTAGCTCATATTCCTGTTTCTCCAATATGTCGTTTACTACTGGTGTCATATATATCATGAATTTTAGGGAGGAAGTTGAAGCACCAAAAATATGGGCTCAAATTTGCCTCCAGAGGATGGTTGAGCTAGGGAAGGAGAGCACAACAATGCGTAGAATATTGGATCCGATGTTAGTTTACTTTGATGCTGGGAGGCACTGGTTCCCTAGGCATGGGCTGGCCAGTATCATTCTGTTTGACATGTCCTACTTCATGGAAAACTCAGGTGATCATGTTTAAATAAACTTAAACAAAGTAAAGTTGCTCTTTTAGATTCATTTCACCAAATATATACTTTAAAGATTACTCTATGAACAAAGCATACTATTGTAACTTAGTTTTGAGGAAGTCACGATTTATGGAAATTTAGTTTTTCTTTGCTTGGCCAAGTATGATCTAAATCTGGCTGGTCATTACTTTTGTTGTATACTATGTTTTCGTAAATTGCTCTTATGGAGCTTTTACTCTCTCCTGTGAATGTTTGATGTGCGCTGCATGTTGGTAACGTAAGTTCTACTTTAGGATTAATCAAAAACCAAGCTCCTTTTGTTGTAATTATTTTTCCTTTTAATTGTAATTATGTGCTAGTAGAATAACTTAGGATTGATCTACAGGTGTCTGGATAGCACAGATATTTTGACATCATCACAAAACAGTATTTTCTGCTTCACGTGCCTGTTTTCTCTATGGATTAGTACTATTAATAATTTCAGGTGTGTTCGTTGTTTCTAGCACTGTTGCTGTAGCTGTCAGAAGTTTCCTCGAGCAGGCTTCTGTTAAGCTGCAATTAATGCATACATTAATAAGAGTAAATATTGTTTTTGACATTTTCCAGTAACATTCACTATTTTTTGACCACACATTCTTCCAAAAATCACTTTGCAGAAAGTCACTTCTCAAAGGACTAATTCAATACAGGCCCTCAGTAACAGATTTTGGGGACAGATCGGAAGAGCGATTCACACAAATTGTTGTTTCATTTTTCTTTTTTCCTCTGGAAATCAGCAATTAATTTTAGCTGCTGTTGTTAGACATCTGGACCACAAGAATGTGGCGCATGATACCCAGATTAAATCTTATGTCATCCAAACTGCTAGCATTTTGGCCCATCACATACGGTTGCAAACTGTGATATATGATTCTGGGTTCGTCAGTGACCTTTGTAGACACTTGCGCAAGAGCCTTCAAGCAACAGCTGAGTCGGTCGGAGAGCAGGAGCTGAACTTGAATATCGTGTTGCAGGCTTCCATTGAAGCCTGCTTATTGGAAACTGTACCCGGGGTAATAACTTAAAAATTAAGTGCATGTTAAGTTGGATCTGTTAATAGCACTAAATAGTATCCAGGAGCTAAAAAATTGAAAATCTTGTCTATCATATTATTTAAATCTATTCAGTATTCAGTACCAACTACCAAATACACAGTAAATAACACGGTCTTCAATTCTTCCTCTCTGATTTGCTTAATAACGTTTTTGTAAATTATAATTGTCAGATTTTTGATGTTCGGCCACTGTTTGATATGATGGCTGTAACACTGGAGAAGCTTCCATCTATTAAAGTTGTTGCGCGGGCAACAATGATGTCATTGATTATTCTTTCTAATGTGGTGTCTTCAGCTTCTGTAACTTCACATTCAAAGCAGGTGAGAGAAGTTCTAATTTTCTGTAACAACTCTGACAGTGTCAGTACATGTATTGAGGCACGATTATTTTGCTGGCTTGTGCTGGAACGCAGTTGTCTCTGTTTGAGCTTTAGGAAATGTTAAACCCTTTACCTTCTAACTGCATATGGGGTGTTCAAAAAATGTTTCTAGTGCAACTGGTTTTATGAATACAATCCCTTTAACCATTATAATTTTCTTAGTCTTGCTAATTTGTGTATTAATTAATAAATTTTGTAAGTTATTTCAAACCCTGTTGCTGTGAAAATTTATTCATAATTAAAATCTACCTCAAAATCTACGAGCAGCTACTTGTTTGCTCGTGAAAATATTCTATGAATTATTTGTTATTTAACATCATATACTGTGTAATTCTAGAATGCTTGTCCTTTGATGAGTAGTATTTTAATATAAATTCTGATCTTATAGGTATTCCCGGAGGCACTTCTTGTTCAAATTCTGAAAGTGATGTTGCATCCTGATGCTGAAATACGCATTGGAGGACACCATATATTATGTATTCTTCTATTTCCGAGTTTTACTCATGCCAAAAATGATGCTTCTAGTCAACCTAGGAGGTTGCATTCGAGAAATGCGTCTACGTCTGCTTCCATTACAGCTCTGCTTGAGAAACTTCGTGGAGAGAAGCATCATAAAGGGCATAAAGGAAGTGCACAAGATGATTATAATGAGGACAATGGTGAAGAATTGAACCATTTCTGGTCTCACAAGAATTCCCCACATATTCACATGCTTGGTTCCACTGTTGACAGGACTGCTATGCCATATTGCTTAAGCCAAAATGTAAAAATGTCTAATTTTATTTCAAATTCCATTTTTTAAATATCTGCATGTTAGAATATTTAGCAAAGCTTAGAAAGTAAAAATATTTAAACCCATGTTATCAAACACTTAGTTCCACTATTCTATTGCCAGTTTGAAATAGAAATAATTCACTAGCATGGGATTAACTTCTTAAACGTTAGTTATGTTGAGAGTTAGGTGAGAGTTACTCCCAAAAAATTAATGTTCTTTTGTTTTTTCCCCCAATTAAAAACTAGGAGAACGTTACATGTTTGAGAACCAATATGTCAAAGCAATTGAAGAAACAGCTCCATATTTAGCATTCGTTAGTCTCTGACATGAGAAGAGTTTATGATTGATGCAGGGACAATCTTTTTTAAGGTGCACCGAGGACCAAATATTGCAATTGCTGTCATCTTTGTGGATACAAGCAAATCTTCCTGACAATCTGCCTGCAAACGTTGAAGCTATAGCTCATTCTTTCTGCTTGGTACTCATTTCTTCGTGCCTTAAGGTAAACGCATAAGTATTTACCGCTTTTTTTTGTTTATACTCTTGCACCTTATTTGTTGTGGATGCTAAGACGTGGTCTACCAACTGAGAATGAAAGAGGGGCATGGTGAATATGGAATGTATTCACAAAATTTTAGCGTAATGCTTTTTCATATCAGGTTCTTGCCGTACACGGGATTGTGATGGCTTAAAGTAAACTACATGTATTGCCATTGTTGTGATAAACCATTGAAGAGGATACATTTCCAACCCCCTCCGGCAGAATTTTTATTTTTATTTTTTATTTTATTTATTTATTTATTTTTAAACATTGCTAATTTCTCTTCCAGGGTGGATGTTTGTAGGTAACATGTCATGACATATTTTTACCTTGGTGCAGAACTCAAATAATAACCTGGTAGTCCGGTTCTTTCAACTTCCCCTCTCACTCAGAATGATGGCATTGGATCCCCATGGTAAGGGAAATTGTTCCTCAACATGCTTTCGGAAGAGCGTCGCACAAAGGTAAGTTGACAGATGACATTCGTTTTACAGGTTCCTTGCCTCCAACAAATCGGAGATCGCTTTATGTATTATCCACTGCAATGTTGATATTTGCTGCAAAAGTATATCATTTTGCTGATTCAAATAATTTACGCAACATATTACTTGACCATGATGTAAGTATTTATCAGTAACATTTTCACTGTATGATGTATTTTAAGCATGGTTATGAAAACCAGATCAGACCGGCTGGTTTGACCGTGAACTGGATGGTGAACTGGTCCGGTTGACTGAAAAACGTGGCATCTAAGAATTGGATTAAAACCGTAAAAAAAGGGAAGAAATTTGCTTGTTATGGGAAAAAAAGTATTTTTATGTTTGAAATTAAATTTTTATCATTTAATTAAAACTCGCCTGACCTCTGTTCAACCTTTGCTCAACTTTTTGACCCACCTTTTGACTCTTGATCCATTGCTGTTTGGTTCGACTTTTTGACTCTTGACCCATTGCCTTTTTCTGGGTCGATGGCTGATCTGGTTTTCCAAATACTGATTTTAAGCTTGTATTGTTATTTGTGAAGAAATTGATTGATGTTCAGATTGTGTTGATCTTGAGCTAAAACTCTAAGCAGTTAGAGGGTATTAAGTATATCTTCTTTTTGTTTCTTTTCAACATGCTCTTTCACGTGAAGATGGGGACTTTGTTTTTATTTTTTATTTTTTTTGCTGTAAATAAATATAGGCGCGTAGTTTGACTAATAGGGTGGCAACGAGACTTGAATTAGATAGGGCCAACAGAAATAATTTAGATTTTATCTGCAACAAGTTGTATAAATTATTGTGTCAATGTTTATGATGTTCTGTATACCCACAAGAAGTATTTTGTGACTTAGTGTGTGAATCAACACTAAATCCCTTTGGCCAGCAATACAGAAATCGTTGTTTAGTGAATTTCAATGGTGAAATTACATGTAGCTTATTAATATAATAATATAATTCGTAACATATACCTTTCTTGCTGAACATATTGTAAATGTATGTATGCATACCCATGAAGAGTATAGATACATATGTGACATATCCATTTGGAACATATTGTAAATGTATGTATGCATACCCATGAAGAGTATAGATACATATGTGACATATCCATTTGGAGGAAATCCTATCTAACTTTATTGTTGTCTCGTGTTCTTTCCCACTTAACTGTTGAATCGTATTGGTTAGTTTTTATTAATTACGCCATTTTGTTCCCAAATTCTTTTCCAAATTTTTGCAGGTAAGATTTACTATAGTTTACTCTGTTGTTGCAATTAGGTTGATCCATATCTTGGTGTAAAAGATGACTTTCAAGTGTATCTTAAATCTCATCCTGATGTTTGTGAATATGGCTCTGCTGCTGATAATCAAGAAGCTTCATTGACACTTGCTAAATTGCGGAACAAGGCTATTGAATCTAGCAAAGAAGTGCTGGGCATCATAGTTGGAAGTTTATCTAGCATTACTCAGGTATTTTTGGTTTTGTAATCTTTTTCTCTGTCCAAGAGTTAGCCCCTTGACGACTACAAGTGTTTCTGAAGTTTGAGGAGGAAGACCTTGCTAAGCAGCTGTCAGAACAATTTATTCCTGATGACGCTTTCATGTTTGGTTCGCAATCAATGCTCAACATGGATCACGTGCAAGAAGTTGCACAATCAAAAGGGGTGCCATCATTTGATGGGGTATGCCTTTTAATATTTTTGGTTAATATATTGGGTATCAGGTTGGAGGCAACTTGTTTATAATAATCTTACTTTGAATAGTCTTTATGAGTTCCAAGGGCTCTCAGAAGTAGTTGAAATGAAAGTAGTTAGTGGTGTGATCATGATTAAGTGAAAGACAGCTTGTAGAGCATTTGGAGCCTAAGTTTAGTCATGTTGAAATATGTCATTGATAGAAATTTGCCTATTTTTGCAGGAGTTTTCTGCAAATTCTTGAGATGAAGATGACTCTACCAGCATATCTTCAGTTGCTGATATATCTAGCTTCATCCCGAAAGTGCCAGCATCTCCTACTTCAATGTCTCACATTGTCAGCATTGGACAATTACTTGAATCGGTGATGTCCCTCTCCCACGTGTGCTTGATGTGGACACAGGAGTAAAAAGTAAATATGTAATATACCCTAGGTTTTAATGAGGCATGACTGTAGAAGAATATTATTCTTCTGAAAATTAAATTCCTTCAATTTGTTAACCTATTGTCTTTACTTGGATGCTTTTTTAGCTTTGCTTTGGAGGAAGAATCCTACAATTCTCTGCGAATTTATTATATGAATCCTGAAGTAATTTTTTTCCCCAGGCACTTGAGGTGGCAGGTCAAGTAGCTGGAACATCGGTCTCCACATCACCGTTGCCATACAGTGCTATGACGAATCAGTGTGAAAGCCTTGGTTCTGACACAAGAAAGAAGCTTTCTAATTGGTTGACCCATGAAAACCATTATGCCAAAGTGAGTGACAGCTTTCGTCCGCCCTTTCCTGTAGAGGGGCTGTCACAAACCCGAAAGGTGAGGCACTATGTGGGATCTAATCATACTGTTAACTTGTCCTTATATATTGTGTTGAGCAATTTAGGTTATGAACTTGTTCTTTCTAGTTGTTTGTTTACTATAGAAGTTGGTCAATCAAGGCAAATTTCAATACCAATCGCATATATCTTTATAAAGTTAATTTTCACATTTTTCTATAATCTCTCTACTTTTTGAAACACATTCCCAAAAGAACTTTTTAGCTACAAAGAACAAACCCTGTATTGGGCATTCCATGTTAGAAATTAGATCAGTCTGAGATTCCTACAATATGTATGGTATTTACTCCTAACATTCCCAAACTTTCAACTTTTACACAATCTTGTCTCCAACCTTTATTTCTGGTCTCGTGGGTCCCCAACCTTTAAGGAAATCTCTCTCCAAGTCCCCAACTACAGTGCTCATCCATTTCAATCATTAAATTAAAGCCTTATAAAATGACACTTTACCCTCACATTGTAATAATTAAACCCAAAAAAAAAAGAAAGGAAAATGATTAAATAAATCTTTTATTTAAAATCTCAATAGTAACGCACCCCGCTCACCTCACCTGACCTTGCATCACCATCTTCTCTTTGTCCTGTGAAGAATTAATATTTATATTTTTAGTATTTAAAATTTTACCTTTTCACTTGATATTTGTTTACTTAAATATAAGGGCAAAAGTGTTAATTTATAAAGGTTTAATGGCCAAAATGGATGGAAACTGTCAGTGGGACTTGGGAGAGATTTCCTTAAAGGTTAGGCGCTAGAAATATAGGTTGGGGACAAGATTGTGTAAAAGTTGAAAGGTCATGAGGTGTAAATTACCCTTTTCTAATTGTGTTTATTTAATAATAATAATAATAATAATAATAATAATAATAATAATAATAAAACTTAATTATTTGCTTTAATTTCCAATTTTATCCTGGTTGAACTCTGGTCAACTCTGACCCGGGCCCATGAGTATTCTGGCACCATGACTAGTTTGGTATTGAAAGCATTGGTATGATGTTGATTAGGACTAAACATTTCACTGTATTGACTACATCCTTCATAACTTGCACTTTGTGTGCTTTTGTTGTGCTCTGAATTGAGCTTTGACACGCAATTGTTTATGCAGATAAGCAGTGATAATAATCATCTTCCTAGTTCTGCGCTACCAACGAGCCCTTGGTTGGCTCTTAGGTTGCCTCCAGCTAGTCCTTTTGACAACTTCCTCAGAGCTGCTCGTGGCTAGAGTATTTTGTGGCTTTACTGCAAAAATCTAACACTGTTGTATGTTTTCCGACCTGTAAATCTTAGGGATGTTTCCGTTTTAGGATCTAGTAACCGTAAACCCACTGAGAGATGAATGTTTGTATGAAAATATCTGGCTAACAGTTAGCTGCCTTGCCTCATTTTGTATTTGTCGTCTTTTTAATTATAAGTTCATGATTGTGGTGGCGCATTATCCACGGAGAGATGATTGTGTTGTATTTAATATCATCCACGGAGGTCCACGGAGGTCATACGGAATGCTATACTTATAATTTTTTACCAAAATGTAACTGTTGAGAATTATTGCAGACAACTATCAAGATACACGGATAAAAAGTATGGAATGCTCAATGGATGCACTTTGGTAACTATAATTGTTGAGATTATCGCGGTTAACTGTTGAGTAATATAGATAA
The DNA here is from genome assembly GCA_963692815.1 of Nyctanthes arbor-tristis. Taxonomy (NCBI): domain Eukaryota; kingdom Viridiplantae; phylum Streptophyta; class Magnoliopsida; order Lamiales; family Oleaceae; genus Nyctanthes; species Nyctanthes arbor-tristis. Next base: position 46,934 of record CAVNYN010232498.1, read on the forward strand.
ATTGTATGGAATGTTATACTTAAGCTTTCCTAACAAGTTATAACTGTTGAGAATAACACAAACATAAGTGTAGAGAGACATACAGACAAACTATATGGAAAATGGGTAAGGACTTTTTTGTTTATCCACTGATCGGCATTACCCATTGTCCGTGTACGGTTAAAAATCTAAAAAAGATTGGAAACAAAGTTCCAAATTCCAAATTAATTAGGTTAAAAATCTAAAAAAGATTGGAAACAAAGTTCCAAGTTCCAAATTAATTAGGAAAAGAGTAGCTGTTTTAATTTTTTTTTTCAATAAAGCATATTTATTATAATAATTAGTTTTCAACCATATAAGAGTACTTTGTGATAGCTTCTACTTCTATTGGAGGTCCTTCCCCGAAGAAGCTAAGAAAACACTTTGAGTGGATAAGGATTGGATTCTGAAGCTCTTTTGAGTAAAGAAATCACTTGTAAAAAATTACAGATGCATATTAAGAAACAACTTATGGATTATCTCCGAGATGAGATTGTTATTTACTTTTCATAATCAATGACAAAAGCAACACATCATAACATTACTTTCTTTCAGAGTGGACTTTCAAGTTACTAAACATTACTTGTATATATATCAGATCTAAACAACATAATATCTAATAGTAGCAGCCTTGGATGGATTTGGATAAAAGTTTGGTTCTAAAAGTCTTTCCTCTATTAATTAGCTAAACATAATGAACTTGGGAGGTTGGCAACATCAACATTAAAAACTTATAATAATAACTAAATCTGGTAGTAAGATCAGTTAATGCCTATTTTCTGAAGATAATTTAGTTTGAGTAATTAGCACTTAGGACCTGCAGAAGTAACTTGCTAGAATATGAACAAAATAGAGAGACTTCAGGGACAAGAGTTAAGGAAGAGAAGTCCAATATGAAGGCATCATAGGATTGTAATCCTCCATGTTCAGGACATAGTTGCATTCAGGAATTATCTGATGATGAATACTTGTTCCTCGAGGCTTGTCCGAGCTCGGAATAGACGTGCTTTCTACCGTCTCGTCCCCTGAAACGTCATTGTAGCCGGCAGATACTTGCTTCTTGTTCAGTTGCTCCTTGAGTATTGCCCTCAATGCCAAAACCTTGCAACCAAAACAAGAAAAAGGAAAAAGAAGTTCACAAATTAGTTAATTAAAAATTGTACAATACTGAATAGTACTATTAATTAATCTAGTTTGAAATCGCATATACCAAACATATCTAGTAATTACCTCTTCTTGGAGTTGCTGTTTCTCTCGGGACACGGCATTGAATTCCTGCTTAAGCGCCTCGTAGAGCCGTTCGAGCTGCTTGGCCTTCCACCGAGCTCTCCGGTTCTGGAACCTACACGACGCTCTTCCGATCTCGGGGCTGGAGGCCGAGATCCTTGGCCAGCTTCATCTTCTTATCAGGGTCCAGCTTAATCTCTTCTTGGAAACTATTTTCCAGTGACTCCAACTGGTCAGTGGTTAACCGTTTCTTCTTGTCCTGGCCGTTACCATAGCTATTATTAATGTTGTTGCAAATCTTGCCCATTGTTGGACGCACTGGGTGATGTGGCTGCATCAAGTGCCTCATCTCCAGACCTGAAAAAAAGATCCAATTCACCAGAAAAAGTTGTTCAGGTTTTCTCTGACAGGTTAGCAAAATCACATCTAGAAAAGATTGATTCTCTTCATCTTAAGTAATAATTAGCTTGAAGCAGATATTTTCAGTTAAAAAAAATTAATATAATCCTCATGTTACCCTATGCATTTTCTCAATAGAATATGCCTCAAAAAAGCACTTGACAAACAAGCTACAAACGAAGAAGAGAACCGCCCTAGCTAGTACTTCATTATGTTCCGCATTTTGTAGTGTTGATAAGCAAAACAAAATAAAAGCATGCAACGAGAACACGAGCATTTTTAATGACTTTCGCTCGTTATGAGCAGCATATTCTACTTTTAGTTACCTGGAAACTCATCATAATTATAGTTGTGGAGGATGCCAAAAGAGGTATGATCAGGTCGAGCAATATTGGAAGGTACTCTAAGATTGCCACTCCAATCCATGCTTTCTTCTTCTTCTTCTTCTTCTTCTTCTTCTTCTTCTTCTTCTTCTTCTTCTTCTTCTTCTTCTTCTTCTTCTTCTTCTTCTTCTTCTTCTTCTTCTTCTTCTTCTTCTTCTTCTTCTTCTTCTTCTTCTTCTTCTTCTTCTTCTTCTTCTTCTTCTTCTTCCTCTTCTTCCTCCCCCACAAGCAAAATATATATAAATAAACCCTAAAAGAGTGAGTGAGAGAGTTATATGTGATGAGGCTTTATCCCTAGGCCGGGGAATGCAACAGTAGTGGTCCACACAGAGATTTTAACCTTTCTTTTTGATGCAAGAAAGGAAGGTTGGAGAGCTTTAAGGGTGCAACGTGTTCAAGGGCGAAAAGGAAAGAAACAAGGGTTTGTAAGGTTTCATGCTTCGACTTTGGAAGCAACTTCTTCTGAAGAAATATAAATTAATACTTGCAGAAACAAACAATTAATGTACTCTGTGTGTGTGTGTGTGTGTGAGAGAGAGAGAGAGAGAGGAGTGGGGGATTGTCGGTTTTAGGTTTGAAGAAGATGAAAATGGTAATCAAAGGTCTCCATCTGGTCCCCTTAAACCCCTGCCCTATACCACTGACATATATGCCTTCACTTTCTCACGCCTTCTTCTGACTCACTAGTTGTTTTCTTCCTCTCCTCTCCTCTCCTCTCTAGTAGTACATAACAGTTGGGGATGATCCATATATATCAGTTTCTCTTTATCTGTTATTTATTTCTTTATTTATTTTCAGCGGCTTCTTTGCTCAAGAGAATTTATTGACGCTTTACTATAAGATTTGAGAGAGAGATAATGGCCGTTCAAAGAAGAAACAAAAGATAACAGAGAATTTTGAAGAACGGATAGTCATGTGTTTTCTAGAGTGCTTTACTATAAGATTTGAGAGAGAAGACAATGGCAGTTCGGAGAAGAAACAAAAGATAGAAGAGAATTTTGAAGAAGAACGGATAGTCATGTGTATTTTCTTTTGTGCCCATACATAAGAGAAGAAACCAAGAAGAAGATTTGTCTAGTGTGCATGTGAATCTCATCAAAACGTGTAAAAAAGGAATTATTTTAATGAAAGTTATATATCTTATTAACACTTATCCCCACACACTGCCCCCTCTGAAATGGGCTTCTTAAGAAGGAAACATAGAATCAGTACAGAGACTGCCACGTCTTAACAGCATCAGTAAATGACACAGTTTAAAGAAGCACAAAAGGGATGCTGAATTTACACTCACACACTGTAACTGTTCAAAGCCCATCGCTTCCCTTCTGTTCCCTTTTCATTCATTTAATATATATTATATTGTACTACCATCCGATGTCGATCCATTGAATGCCCATCCTAGTCCAATGATAACGAATTTACATGCTTAATTAGTTGTTCATTTTGAATTAACTCTTAGTAAGTGGGCTTTCAATAAAAACAGCTAAACTAAAATGACCAACTATCATTTCGCTTATGTTTACGTCAGAAAAAACATGTGTAAACTGCTTCCGAAATTTTATATATTTTTATCGACGACTAGCGCCTCGAATTAATATTTTCAATTAAAAACTTACGTAATATATTTAAACCAGAGCTATAAATGAGAGCTGTCTGACTTCGTCGTACCGTACCATAAGAACTGCATTAAGGACCGATCTATAGATGGCATTGAATTTGGACCGTCCAATATTTTATTTCTGGCACTTCAGCACCAACATAGGATGCTTCATTTTTTTTTTAATATCTTTTTTTGGGGGGGGGGGGGTTGGGGCCCCCCCCCCCGGGGGGGGGGGCACGCTAATTTTTTAGTGAAATTAAAATTAAATTAGGCTTCACGTTACC
>CAVNYN010232501.1:0-41144 GCA_963692815.1 Nyctanthes arbor-tristis
GGAATCGAGAGTTTGGGAGGGATTCTGATTTCTTGTTGCAATAGGACTCTAAGCTGGGGATAAGGGGGTAGTCTAGTTAGAGTTAATCTTTTCTTATCGTTACAATCTTACCCTCTTAAAAAAAAAAAAAGAAAAAAAAAAAAGAGAATTTGCCATTCTACAAGATCGTATACTGAGGACAATTAATGGTTGGAAACGAGCTATGCTATCGATTAGGGTGCAGGACGTACTTGTAAAATCTGTCCTTCAAGCGATCCCAGCTTATTTGAGGGGTCTATTTAGAATTCCAGAAGGAGTTCTTACAACAATTCAGTTAGCCATAGGGAGGTTCTGGTGGCGTGGTGATATAAACAATAGGAAGCTTCATTGGGTAAAATGCCACAGGTTGTGTACTCCTAAAAATGAACGGGGTTTGGGATTTCGGGCATTGACAGCATTTAACCAAGCTTTGCTAGTAAAAAGTGCGTGGAAGACACTCCAGGAGCCTCAATACCTAGTTGGAAGGCTTTTGAAAAGCAAGTATTTTGCTGATTGTCATTTCTTGGACGTTTGTCCTAAGCAAGGGGATTTATTTGTTCGGAGGAGTATTTTATGAGGACGGGAAGCTTTAAATTTGGGTCTTCATTGGAGAGTAGGAAATGGTCGTCAAATTAAAACGTTTGAGGATCCATGGCTACCCAAGGCGCCCTCCTTCAAGCCTGTTACAACACCAAAGCAGCATATATCCCGAGTCTCAGATCTGCTCACCAGCACAGGGGTATGGAATGAAACCTATATCATGGCGGAATTTCTGCCACCCGATCAGGACATTATTCTTGCTACCACCACGGGAAGAGGACATCACTCAGATAAAATCATTTGGCATTTCGATCAAAGTGGTAAGTACACGGTCAAGAGTGGGTATAGATGTCTACTTTCCAACTCAGCTAAGCCAACCTCAGGTAGTAGCATTAGTATCCTAAGGTGGTGGAATAAAATTTGGAAGCTCCACGTTCAGCCAAAGGTTAAATTGTTTTCGTGGAAAACCTATTATGACTACTTACCAACTGGACATAATCTGTTTCGCAGAGGAATTAAAGTAAATGGAGCATGTCTGTATCGTGGAAAGCTCGAGGATACAAGTCATCTCATGTTTAAGTGCAAATTCTCTAAAAAAGTATAGCAACATGCTGGATGTTGGTGGTTTGTTGGACAATATCGTCGATGGTTAGACCTTCGCTATGTCATATTTGCTATCACATCCAATGCTGATAAGGAACTTCTAGGGTTAATTCTGAATGTGACTCGAAACATCTAGTTGGCTCGAAATAATCTATTCCATGAAGGATTAATTCTTGAGTTGTGTGTTATGGCAGAGTCGGCTTTTACAATGACTTATCCTCCCATTCCCACTAACTCACAGATAAAGCCAGCTTGCAAAGCAAGTTTTCACAGGAATAGATGGCGCCCTCCCCCTGTTGGCTACCTTAAATTGAATACCGATGCTGCTATTAGTGATGAATAGAAAATCTATGCGGTGGGAGCAATAGTGAGAGATAATTTTGGGGTTGTGTTGGGAGTTTGTGGTCACCTATTCTCGAGAACTCCGCGAGTTCCGATCTCGGAAGGGAGGGCACTCTTGATGGGCTTAAAGTTTGCACAAGAAAATGGATGGCGGCACATTTGTGTTGAATCAGATTGTCTCCAGCTAATTAATAGTTTACGAGTGAAGGTTGAGTTTCTTCCTGATGCACCGCTCCTTAGTGAAACCCAGCAGCTTTTATCAAAACTCGACTGTGGTTCTTAAACCTATATCTCCCGAGATGGGAATATGGTTGCCCACAAGGTCGCCTCATGTGCTTGGTCTTCTTTATTTCATGGTTCATGGCCTCATTGTATTCCACGACACTTTGGCTCGGTGATTAGCCGAGATATCAATGAATGAATAGTAGTCGTTACTGTAAAAATATAAAAAAATAAAAAAAGGAGAAACTTCCTTTTAGTCTTTATGCTAGCTATACAAAAATAACCAGTTATGACTAACTAAAATATTATTATACAACACAATTTAACATGTGAGAGTGTGGCATATATATCATTTCGCTTTTAACAAAATTATCGTTTTTTTGTTCGATGGCGTGCGGTGTTTCTGTGCTATGTGTGTTGTATTTTTGTAAAAAAAAGTTCTACTTAATAGATTTGCATTTTATATAACACCGAACGTAATATCTTGGTGGTTCTTTTTTTTTTTTTTTTTTTTTTTTTTTACCCTTTTTCATACAAGAGGAGATAAGGTAGGAGTGGGTTACATGAACGTTCAAACCTGAGACCGCATGCACATAATTTGAACTGCTAATATCTTGATGTTATTGCTCTCAAAATTTCAAAGTAACTTTTCAAAACATTATATAACCTCTTAACATGAGCTCATAAAGCATATCGTTTTCTAAATTTTTCTTTTCAAATTTTGCATCCACTGAGCTAAGTGTCTAGCTCCGTCCCTGGTATCTATGGTAGATGATGTACCCTCATGGAGTGTTTACAAGATGCTTGTTGATGTAGACTTCATATTTACTTCAATATGACTTGGGAATTCTAAGACATCCCTTGTGGACAAGCCGAATTAAACCAAACTAGGTTTTGCCTTGTCATTAGATGTATGAAATTATGGTTACCATTTTATGAGTATGTCTAATTGTCTATCAACTCATGTTGATTGCAGTTGTACTTTCGAATATTGTTCAATCAAATAATATTCTATTTCATTTGTAATGGTTTATCATGTAGAATTTACTCCTAATGTTATAATTTTATTTTTGATATTAATATGGACTCAATTTATTTTAAAAAAAAAAATTGATTTTATAAAATGATGAATGCATACATACGTACATACATGCATACATACATACATACATACATACATTTATATATATAAAATAATTACGTGTGTGAACATAACTAAATTAAATATTTTATTAAATTTTGAACATACTAGAGGCACATGGATATATCTCTATAACTAATATTAATTTAATATTTATTTAATGTTATGTGCATTAATAAGTGCCCCAATTTATTTGAGACATTTAAATATGTGCCTCTAATAGAATATAATTTGCCTAGATGGCATACATATTAATAGGGGCCTTTTTCAGTCCAATATGCCTCTTGTTATTGTTAGGAGCGCCATTTAGAGAGGCATTTACTAATTAGCCTCTCATACTTTTAGAGGCATTTTAGCTTTATTTTTCACCCCTATTTATATTATTTGGGCCACGTATAGACGTCTTTAATACTCTTAAAGTTAGTAGTTGCAGTAATCATATGACTATCAACAAAGATATTTTGTAACTTTGGAGAGAATCAAGATTAGTGAAAGCGACATCAAGTGAAAGGAAGGGCAATATTCTTGTTCAACACAAGGAATGGTATCAAACTTCCAGGCCTCAAACACAATCTGCTGAGTGTTGGACAGCTTAATTAGAAGGGGTATGATGTTATTTTTAAAAATAATGTAGGTGAGATCAAAGGCAGGGATGTTGTGTTTATCACAAGAGTGAGAATGAGCCCCCAACAAGATATTTCCATTGAATTTTTCATACGGCCAAAGTTATAGCATTTTGAGTTTTAACTCATTTGTCTCATATGTGCAAAAATCATATGGTGAGAGGAATGGCAAACATTAGTTACAAGGATCATGTAGCTTGTGAAGAATGTACTCTCGGGAAGTATCGTCTCAACTAATTTTCAATTGGCAAAGCATGGAGAGCCTCAAAGCCATTTAAATTAGTCCATATTGATTTATGTGGACCTATCCGCACATCAACAATTGGAGGTAATTGTTATTTTCTGACATTTATTGATGATTACAGTAGAAAGATATGAATTTATTTGCTTAAAGAAAAAAGTGAAATTTATGAGTGCCTCAAAAACTTCAAAGATTTTGTTGAAAAAAAGAGTGGTTGTACAATAAAAACTTTACATTCTGATCATGGAGGAGAATTTGTTGCTTTGGAAAGCTTTTTGAAACAGAACGGAATGCAACGTCAACAAACTGTTCAATACATTCCCCGACAGAATGGAGTAGCTGAGCAGAAAAATAGAACCATCCTGGAGCTAGCAAGAAATGTGTTGAAAGCTAAGAAGATGCCTAATGAATTATGGGATGATGTCGTGACTTGTGATGTTTATCTTCTAAACTGAGTTACAACTAAAAGTATTCAAGTTATGACTTCTCAAGAAGCTTGGAGCGGGATAAAGCCATGTGTTAGCCACTTGAGAGTGTTTGGGCGTATAACTTACTCTCATGTTCCAGATGAAAAGAGAGGTAAGCTCAATGATAAATCAAGAACAATGTACCATGGTAGGATACAGTAAAAATTCAAAAGCATAATGCTTGCACAATCCCAACTCTAAGAAGGTAATCATAAGTAGAGATATACGTTTTAATGAAGATGAGTCCTGGAAGCGAAGTGTAGATGAAAAAAAAAATCAGCTTGTATCAATATTAAAGACTGTGAAGATGTGGTAGCAAATGAACCAGAAGATGGTGAAGAAGATTATGAACCATTGTCCCCAACTTCTAATTCACCATCAAGGAATGGAGAATCATTTTTGCCATCACAAAGGAAATCAACTTGACGGCCTCAACCATCCACAAGGTATCCAGCTTGTGAATATGTTATAGAGTTTGCATTACTTGTGAATGCAGATCCTATAAGTTTTGAAGAAGCATCCAAGAAAGTGAAATGGAGGATTGCCATGGATCAAGAGATAGATCCAATTGAAGGAAACAAGACATGGGAGTTGACTGAACTTCCAAAAGATAAAACAGTAGTCGGAGTGAAATGAGTGTAAAAACAAATCTGGATTCAAATGGTAAAGTAGACAAAAACAAAGCCAGACTTGTTGTTAATTGTTACAACAAAAGTTTGGTACTGATTTTGAAGAAATATTTGCTCCTATAACTTGACTCAAAACAGTTCGTTTACTTTTATTAATGGCAGCTCAGAAAGGTTGGAAGGTGCATCAAATGGATGTGAAATCAGTTTTCCTGAATGGCTTCCTAGAAGAAGTAGTGTACATTGAACAACCTTCTGGTTACAAAAAGAAAGGAGAAGAGCACAAGTTTTATTGCTTGAAGAAAGCATTGTACGGATTAACACAAGCTCTACGAGCTTGGTACAGTCAGATTGATAGTTTCTTTTTGAAGAACGGATTCAGCAGATGTCCATACGTCCATACGAGCACGCATTCTATCGCAAAGATGATGGAAGCGTTAATTTTCTTATTATTTGCTTGTATGTTGATGATTTTATTTTTACAAGCAATAATGAGAAAATGGGATTGGATTTTAAAAAATTAATGATGGAAGAATTTGAAATGACAGATTTGGGACTTCTACATTATTATTTTGGAATCGAAGTAAAACAGACAAATAAAGGAATCATGATTTCTCAACAAAAGAATGCGAAAGATTTTTTGAAGAAATTCAAAATGGATGACGCTATCCCTTATGGCACACCTATAGAGGTAAACTTGAAGTTAAGCAAATATGATGGAGGTGAATTTGCGGGAAGCTTAATGTATTTAACTGCAACAAGACCAGAGTTGATGTTCGCCGTTAGTATGGCAAGCAGATTTATGACTTGTCCAAAGAAAAGTCATTGGGAAGCAGGTAAAAGAATTCTTCGTTATGTTGCTAGCACTATTAATCATGGGATTCATTACAAAAGATCCCAAGAACAAATCTTGAGTTACAGTGATAGTGACTGGGGGGTGATGCAGATAATTACAAAAGTACGTCAAGGTATGTTTTCAATATTGGTTCAGGTGCAGTTTCTTGGTCTTCAAGGAAACAATCTGTTATTGGTCTATCTTCTATAGAGGTAGAGTATATTGCTTTATGTGCAGTTGATTGTCAAGCTCTTCGGCTAAGGTGGATATCGAAACATTTAAAACGTTCTCAAGAAAAGGAGACATTATTATATTGTGATAATATCTCAACCATTGCACTTCGTAAAAATCCAGTTTCTCATGGAAGGAGAAAGCATATTAGGATTAAGTGCCACTACATTCGGACTTGATCAAAGAAGGAGAAGTAGTTGTCAAACATTGCAAGACACATGAGCAAATTGCAGATATCTTCACAAAGGCATTGAGGCTGTAACTTTTATCAAGATAAAGGACAAACTTGGTGTTGCTTGAGTCTAGATTAAGGAAGGATGTTAGAATATTAATCTAGACAAATAGATCTTGGTTTAGTGAATAAGTTACATGCGTTTAAAATTCATCACGGGTGAAGAGGAGTTTCATGTTCATTGAAGTTTCATTGAATAAGTGGTTTTTTAAAGTATGTTACTAGCGTATTAATTGACATATTCAATTGGTGTATTTTGATTTAGTAGTATAAAAGGGGGATTGTCTATTGTACTTTGAGCAAACGGGTGAAGACGAGTTTCATGTTCATTAAAGTTTCATTGAATAAGTGGTTTGTTAAACTATGTTACTAGCTTATTAATTAACGTATTAAATTGATGTATTTTGATTTAGTAGTATAAAAAGGGAGTTGTCTATTGTACTTTGAGCATCGGAGCATCAGAGAATAAAATCACATTTGAGTTAAGAAATTATTTGTGAGTTTCAAAGAAAAGAATATTCTTCTCTTCAAGTTTCTATCATATATTTGTAAGTGATTTTTATTGGCTTCACAAACCGCTTCCAACAGTAACCATGTTATAAACTTATCATGGGGCATTTGTTGACACTGGAAGTGTCCATGATGAATATACATTCTTCCTTATTTAGTTGTTTTGTCATTCTGTTTTTGTTTCAAACTAATACGAGGTGATGTTATTTGAATTCTTTAATACTTAGCTCAAAGTACAGAATAATGGACAATTTTAATGCTCTCTCAGATATTATTTTAAGTTGCATTTCTCTATTGCACGTTACCTTAAGTTGCTTTCTATTTTTTTGCAGATCAAGTATAATGAGGTGGAGCTATTTTCCTTATGATTTTGTTGATCTATTTCCAAGGAATATTGAGATCAGTCGACGCATGTCATGTCCTAGCTAGCCAGTTATTTTCGATCTTTCTTACAATTGGTGATTTAAAGGTGTGATCTTTGTTCTTGGGATGACAATTTTCTTATTTGATGAAGGATCTTTACTTTTCAAGATTCTTCTATTTGGATTGGATGTTTATTACTATATTCTGATTTAAGTGTAAAAAAAAAAAAAACTTGGTTCCCAGTTACTTTTACTTCATGCAAGGGGTTTTTAATTCAATGCTTGCTATATCTCCGAATAAATCATTAATTTCTTTGGCGAGTAGGATTCGGGTGATTTTGATTGCTCATTAGTTACATTGCCTTAATTGTTTGAAACAAGCCTGTTGGTCAATATATTAGTGATTATTTCTTTGTACAGTGGAATATAAAAGGATTCTTTTTCATTTTTAAATATTCATAACTTTCAGTTATATTGTATTTTTACTTATCTCTTTTAGAATATGTCTTCCAGTATAAAACACGGGCGCAATACTAGTTTATGTTAAGGGAATTAATTAATTGTGGTAATTTAATTAATATATATGTTTAATGAAATACATTATCCTATTAAAAAAAAACATTAAAAGAGTGGTCTGCCCTTCTAAAAAGCATTTTCTTTCTTGAAGCACCTTTCGAATCCATTTGTTATATCTCAACCATCTATCTAAAAAAAATGCATCTCAACTGCTAATAATCCAATCTATATATAAGCAATAAATTCTGGGTACCTTTCGTACCACATTTTTTCCTCTCATTTTTCGTGGTTAACTTTGCAGTGCGTCCTTTTTTTTTTTTTAAGACATTTCTCCACGGATTGTCCTATTCTGGAATCAAATAATTTATATATTAATTAAATAAAAGGAGCGTACGTACAATATTACTGCAGTTTTCCTGTCATTTTCCTAAAAGTAGGGATAAATGCAGTAATCAGTGCGGTAAATATTTTCTCTACCATATATATTTTTTTAAATTTATACTCAAATTATCTTCAAAATTTTAAAGTTATCTTATCTTCATAATTTTGTCTTATCTTCATGATTCTATCTTTGAGTTATCTTATATCATTTTTTAATTTTTCCTTTTATTCCCATGAAAATCCAGCAATTAAGATAATCTTCGTGATTTCGAACGGATTATTCTTAAATTTTCTCTTCTTTATTCAAGGGTTTGATAGTTAACTAATATACCACTATACCATATGGGTGTTGGCATACACAAACAAAATTAGTAGTTGATAATTTTTATAAATTGTTTGTTTATGTCATAAGAAAAGATTAAAATAAAATATAACTATGTTTGAACAAATATATAATCTTATACTACAATACCAAGTTTTTCACATTTTTTTAACATATGTGGCCATCCAATTTCTCAAACCATTAGGATAATATAAGTTAGATTATTTTGAATTATTCTTACTATGCATTGCAGTGAAATTTCATTGTCCAAATTTAGATACCTAAATTGGTAGTCTTGAAAATAGAAAAAATTTCAATCTATAATACTAACCTTTCCTTAAATCCCGGTTGTTCCATTAATGTATTTGTTTATTGTTTCTTTTTTTTTTTTTTAAATTAATTATTATATTATATTCTAAGGGGATTCTCTAATTTCCCTTTGAAAGATGCACGCTTTTCTCTTCCATCACGATCGCTAATTGATTGTCATCCTGGTTTCTTGCTTTCTATAAGCTACTCAAACTTTGTATATCAACCGAACATTCACGGGATCCTCAATTGATTAGGAGACGTATTTCCAACTTTGGATATCAGTAATCGGTCTGAATTTTCCACGGATTCTATAGAGAGGATTTTCGGTTGGAGCAATCCACAGGTTTTCATTTATAGCTATAATTATATTTATGTGAATAATTATATTTGGTTCTTGGATGCCTTGGATAATTATATTCGGTTCTTGGATGCCTTGGCTTTGAAACATTGCCCAAGAATTCGACTACCTAATTGATCCCCAATATGTTTACCGTAATCCATGAATGTGTTCACTGATTTATGGCTTAGCCTGTAATCTCTGCTAATAGACATTAAAATTCCTTATTAGTAATTGCATTTTTTTTTAATTCTAATGCAACTGGGACATATTGGAAGAAATAAACTAATAAAATTCATTAATATTTAGTTGCTTTTTGGTTTTATGGTTTATAATTCTATGAATCTATTTCCCGTCTGTTCAATCCAAGATATATATTCAAAAGAAGCCATTTCATAACATTCATTCCCAAGCTTGATAGGATCTTCTTTCCCACTTTTCAGCCCATCTTTTGACAACTAATCCAAGAATGCTCTTTGTAGCTGGCGTAACTCGCTTCTCAAGTATTGGAAGCAACAGTCAAAATGGTTTTTTCTTTTTTTTTTTTTTTTTTTTTTGGTTAGAATGGTATATTTTAATATATATATATATATATATATATATATCTCAGTTGGGATCATTAATGATTATACATGGGTCATTGAAAAGAGTCAAAGTGATATTATTGCCTCTTGATAGGATAATCTCTCAACGGGAGATCTTCAAGCCATCAAGGTCTTGCAGCATCTATTTCCAATACTTGTGAGACTTCAGTTTATATATGCTACAGTATCTTCATCCAAATTTTTGTCACCACAATTTATCTTTCTTGAAAAGTAGTCAAATATGAGTTTCCTTTATGCCTTGAATAAGTACTTGAGGTGCCAACTGTACATGATCAACAGATGTATTGTCAACCTGATACAAGTATTCTTCTTAAGTAGTCTGGCTTTTGTAGGAGAATGGGGGAACAAGGAAAAAAAACCTATGAAGTTGCTTGGCTTGAATTTAGTGTAAGTTCTCTTGAGATTACAGGGCTTGCTTTATCCAGTTTATGCAAAGAAGCAGTGAAGCAGCCATTGTTTAAACAATTGGTCATTTCTCAGACATAAATATTGAGAAAATTGTAGTGCATGCTTCTTTTGAAGTGATTACATCTTTATGAACTCTCGTTGTGTGCTAATTCCAAATCTGATTTTCTTGGTTAAATACATGCAGGTCATAGGTGCACAGAAAGAAATGTTTTATAATTTACACATTGTTGGTTATTCTATTAGGATATCATGTTTGATGGTAATTTTTTAATGTTAAGTTTTTCATTGAGGTGGATAAAATATGGAATTTCATAATATTGATGGATAAAATAAGTTGGGAAGCTACACGCTTGTGTGCCTTACATTCGCTAATTCTTTAGCCTTGAGGAGTATTATTACGATTTTTTTTTGTAATATATTACCGCAAGTGCACGGGTTGAGTAGTAATAAATTGGATCTGAGTTCAAGTATCATTCCCATGAGGATTGTCATAAGTTCGGTTCAATCTATCTTAATCTTAACCAAATTATTTAAATTTTATAATTTTGAAAAATAAGTCTAAACAAATAAATATAAAGGAAAAAAAATTAAAGCAAAGTTAATAGAAGAAGTAAATACACATAAACAATGTACTAGGATCACAAGTCCCCTTATACTACGTCCCTTTAACTGAACCTTAACTACTAAAAAACAGGGCTTCAGCGATGGAAAATTCCGTCAGTGATGCTAAGAATTTGAATTTGATAATACGTTCTAATTATGAAGATCAATATTCTAAAATTATTTAGCAATCTCTCACGAGTAGAGTCAAAACTATTATTATATGTGAACTATATCTCTATATTGAATGTGGACATACAAGAATGCATTAAAATAACTATGAATACTTAAAGATCAAGTAAAGTATAGCAGTGTATCTCTATCTCATATTGGACTTTTCGACATTTAATAATATGTCTAACTTTTTTTTTCAATCTCTTGCCAAGACCCATGTAGGCTAAAAGCAAGAATCTTATTATGCCTACTAGTATGCCGGTTATTATGCATATTTGTATATGTGGCACCCATTCAAATTGAGTTTTAAGGGTTGCGGTGGGGTGGGTGTTATCTGGATGGATGCCATATGTATATGTATGCATAATAACCAGTCTATCGGTAGACATAATAAAATTCTTGGGTCTAATGGCATTCGAGTAGTTTTCCCACACACTTCACCAGAATTCGATTCCTCAACCCTACAATCCTTTTGTAATATTCAAAAAACTAAAAAAAACTAGGGGGAAGAGGGGGGGGGAGATACTTATTTTCAATCTCTCAAAAGTAAAATAACTTATAAGATTCATACTATATATATGTTTTTCGACAGTTGTCTAGCACAAATTGTTGATTTTTCGCACTTAAAACTCCGTCCAATACCATTACTTATAATGTTATACCACACCAATTGGAATTCGGCTGATTTATTTGAAACTTTTTTGTAGCATTTTTTATACTGTTTTGTTGCCCCACTACTAATCTATTTCGATCAACCTACTACCATCTTTAACTGTGTTTATGGTTTTAAAAATTGGCCCGGCCCGTAAATCCGTTGAACTAGATAATGGGCTGGCTAGTTTTGTCATTTTAAATGACTGCAGATATCGGTCTAAGCTGCGGTTTGATGTGAACAAACAAAGTGCAAGGCCTGTCTGATTGTCAATTTTCATAAAAACATTGTTAAAAATATAATGGTTAAGAAGTAGCCTTTAAAGTATTTTGCCGACTATATATATATATATATATATTTGGTTAACCGTTTTCATTTTCATTTATATGTCACTAGTCTCGTGTGTTTTCAATAAAACACATACACTTGAATTAGCAATCAAGTTAGCAATGACTCACCAATTGAGCTAGAAACCCATTAACGTAATATATAATGACCAGGTCGGTATTGAGAACTATGATTGAGCTTCATATTTACACTACAATGACTCCGTCGCAGACAAGGAATTGCTGTCAGAGATTCTTGGACATTCTTTGTTTCATTTCCCAAATTCTTCAACTCAAATTGAAATTACAAGGAGAAGGTAGTCAGGATTTCATACTTTGAAGTCGCCGAAATCTTGTTGGAGGCATGGTGAAGATGCAATGGAGAAATAGCTTTAACGATTTTGTGGCGTACTATGTCCTACAATATTTTAATTAATAAAAAAATGCAACCTTCTATTTTACTGTTGAGACAACTGTTCATTTGTTTCTTGCTCATAAGTTGTCACTACGGCATCACTTATCAAAATTTCTTTTATTTTCATTTGGCCACTCTTATTTCTCTATCTACCAATACGTTATTGGTAAGAATTTACCAGTTTTTCTTGAGTTCTTTCATCTTTCTTCCCTTCTTGTCCAGAATAGGTGATTTTTTCTCTTAGTTCCTTGTCAAACCTCAATGTTGTAACAAATAGGAAATCGTTCCACATATGTGGATCTAATTTGGGTAAGCCACCTTCTCTATTTGCTATTTAGGTTGTCAATTGCATTTGTTTCTTCCCCCAGATTTTTAATGAATTGGTATTTCCATTTCTATACATTTTTGTGTCTTTCGACTCACTTCCATTGAACTCATTTTGATGTAGCTTGCTGATTAGTTGATGACTTACATTGTGCTATCATTACTTACATAAAGTGTGCTATCTATTTGAGAAAAGAAAATGAGAAAACTCGAATACTCGAATACTCGAATTCTATAAAAAAAGGATGAAAACCCGGCCAAAATAAAGTACAAGGACTGAAATTAACAAAGTACAAGGACTGAAATTAACAGGAAGAATACAAATGTATGCTCTCTATTTGAGAAAAGAAGATGAGAAAACAGGAAGAATACATTGTGCTATTATTACTTGCATAAAATGTGAGATCTATTTGAGAAATGAAAATGAGAAAACTCAAATTCTACAAAAAAAGGATGAATACCCGCCAAAATAACGTACAAGGACCGAAATGATGAGGATGAATACAAAAGGAATGGGCCCCAAAAAAGTGAGGAAGGTGGGAATTTACCATAATGGCATTTCCATAAATTACAGGCTCTTATGTTTCCCATCTCTACATATATAGGTAGCAATCTCAATTTAGAAATTAGAGGAGTAAACTGATTGAATCTATTCATGAGCAGGATAGTGTTTAAATGATTATATAATATATTGTACTTTGATTTCATAGAGTGCTACTACTACTAACAAACATAGTATGGACTGTTGGAGTTAATTTTTGTTGGTGTTATTGTGCATTGTCAAAGAAATTTCCCAAGAACTTTAGTTTCTAGATTGTGTAGATTCGTGAGCTATTTTACTTGTTTGGCTTGATAAATCATAACACAATAAAGCAAATACTATGAATCTGTTAGTATATAAAAGATAACTTGGATGCATTTTTATAACTCTCATTTTATCGAGTAATAGAAAAGTTTGACCTTACGACTCCTATTAAAAAATAGACTGTTCCTTGATTATCTTTGTCATACTAGATGATTTGTATCTGAATGTTATATCATTGGGGATTCATGTCAACTTTATAAGAGCTTCTATTTGATGGTTTGTTACTTGGCATAACGTACGGTTCCGACCATGAATCTACTTTTACAGAAAATAGACAACTATAGAACATGGAGACACAATGACACTCCAAAACTTCTACAGAGTTACTTTTGTTAGTGTTCTGGCTGCCTAACAAGAACTTTTTGAAACTCACTCAAAAGTTGAATTAGTGTCGCACCCATGCATTGCATAAGAAAAAAATATTTTAGAAGACAGAATACAAATATAATAAAACTGAAACTTTTGAATATTTAAAATTGAAAAAGGAACCGATGCATATTCCATTGTACTTTCAAAAGATATTATCTCTAGTACATCGATCAACTTAATGCATAATTGTTTCAAACATTCAAGAGGATGGGTACATAGTACACAATCTAATGAGTATGAATTTAAAGTTATTACATTTCGAAAGTACAACCCAAATATGGAGTGTTGTAGTAGTAGTAGTAGTAGTAGTAGTAGTAGTAGTAGTAGTAGTAGTAGTAGTAGTAGTTGTTGTTGTTGTTGTAGAGGCTACATTCATGTAGGGTCTCTGACTTCAAACATAAGCAATTGTTTCCTGAGAGAATCTGACATTCACCGTAATTGTTTCTCATATCAGCGTTCATGTATACCTATAAAGTCCCCAATAAATAGGATAATAATCAGTTATATATACATACATTCATGAACTGAACAAAAAAATTGTAGTGGAATCAAGAAAATTCACTTTTAGGCATTCAACAATGTATGGGTGCTCCAAAACCCCTCAGCGTCACAATTACATGGCAAGAATGTTGTAACTTATGTTTTAATTTGAAACTTTTTAAAACATTCATTGGTTTTAATTTCATGTTTTATTTGTTTTTATTTTTAGGTTTCAAGTTTTATTTTGTTATAACCCCATTATGCATGAATTAATTCTAACTTTATGTAATTCATGTGGGAGTTATAACTTAGCCACTATAAAATGGAGCTTATTCTCATTTGAGAATAATACACAAAAGGCTAGAAAATATCCCTCATATATTCTATCTACTTTATACTAGTTTGGCAATACGATAGAGGCTCATTCTTGACTCCCTGTGATCGTGCTGATGGACGGAGTATTAGCTGAGAGCTAGGGGTTTTATCTTGGAGCCGTGTCACACCGATAGTACCCGCACGAGGGGAGGACAATACAACTTTAGGACAGTGTCCTTGACACGACTCTCTTAGGCTAGTCATTATAACTTTTTCTCTACTATTTCTATTGTCTTATTTGATAGAAATGCTTTGTTTGATTTAATTAATTTTTATGCTATTCAAGTATCACACAAATCTCACAATTTCTCTACGAATCTAAAGTCGTGTTCCTGATTTGTGTGATAATAGGTGTTGTATTCATATGCACGTAAATATGATTCTGTTATCTTAATTTGCTTATTAATCTGTTAATGGCTGTGTAGTAAAATTCGGTTTTGGATTAATGCTAATTTGGTTTAATTTGCACTTACGGATTTCATTCAAATAGGTAGAGAAGAAAGTTTTTTATTGTTTTGTGGTCACTATTGGGAACTTATCCATATTTTTAAATTCTGGGATCATGACCATATTTTAATAATTCTAAGAACATCTTATTAATTTTAGAAATCTGTTTACTGTAGCAAGGCCAATTGTTTCTTTAACTTATTGTTCCGTTCCGCGTATATACACACACACACACACACACTAACACACTAACTATATTATTGGTGTGAAATATTGCTTGATATTAGCAGATTTAATGAGTTATGTGTTAGTGCTGACTTTATATATTTGATTATACTCATTGACATTATTGTGTGAGTCTGTGCTAGCTGGTTATGTGCAGACTTTATAAGAGTAGAACATTGAGTTGCTTTGCTTAGCTCTGTATACTAGCAATTCTATGTTGTATTGTGGATTAATTGCTACAAAGATATTATCAAGAAACTTTCAAGAAACGCTCTTCCGATCTTGTTAACTACGGGGAAAAATCGATATGTGTGATTGATTGTTGATTTACAGCAAGCTATTTTCTTCTCCAAGGTACAGTTTTGTCCTCCTTGAATAATTTACAGAAGGTGCCTGTTACTAGAAGTATAAACTTTATCATCTATAGGTAGAAATTCTTGCATGCTATCTTGAAATAATACTCCATATATAATCATAGTGCATATGGATTTCTTTTAGGGAGTGTTATCACAAATCTAGTTTTACTTAAACCATCTAAATGAGATTTTGAGTCCACATTCTGATTCAGTCTCTGATCTTGTGTAATGAAGTTGAATTCATATATTAATATCAATTATTTTCTCATCAGTCTGACATCTGAGTGATGATTTTAAGATCGGAATCTATTTTGAGTTTACTTCTATCATCACAAGCTCACGATAGCTTGTATCACATAATTGTAACTTCAAATTTGTTAATTGCGTTTTGCTAATCAAAAGGCACCTCCTATTGCTTTAAGCTGAGTTTTCTCGTACATTATATTTAGGCCAAATTAAGTATTTTGAAGGCTAAATTTTGACTAGAAATTTTACTTTTGCAATCGTCTTTCTATGATCGTTCGCATAAAGCTGTAATAAAGGGAATATTTTTCACCATGACTATTACTAATAATTCATCATTTTGTTTAGAAGTATTACATGCCGTAGAATTTTTAGTGTACTTGTAGCTGAATACTTGAATTCTATTTTGTTTTAAATACTCTGATTAGTATTTTAACTGTTCACTGCATTGGTTATGTTATGGATTGTATTTGGCTATTAGCATAAATTGCTTATGTCAGTTTAAAATTGCTGATTTCAGATTATTATAATATCTTTTCATCAATAAAGTATGTCATACCTGTCCCTATTTGCAACTTTAAACTATGTGCTATTAGTCATGGAGAGTTCATAATTATTTCCTAGCATGCATATCGATAAATTCATTTTGTAGTTTTTACTTTGCCTTTGTGATTCTTATTATTATTGCAATTGGAATGCCATCTCGTGAAAATACTAATAGTGCTAAAGAATTTTAGGAAACTTTGGAGGCCATAAATGACATAGATGATGTCGGTATTGATATGAAATCACAAGGGAAAGCCTGTAAAACTATAGATGTGGGAAATGGAAAGAGTACATGTGGTTTTGTTAAAAGTTCTCTGCAATGTTCATTTTGTAAATAGATTGGATAATTAACTATTGTGCATGATTAGCTTATTTTTAAATTTTTGTATCTCAATAACTATGTTGTCATGTATATAGAAATATTATCATTATAAAATTCTTAACTAATTTGTTCTCCGAGAGTAAACTCTATTGGCTTTCATCTTTATGCTAATAAGGACAATAGAAATAGTAGAGAAAAAGTTAGAATGACTGGCTTAAGAGAGTCATGCAAGGACACTATCTTAAAGTCATGTTGGCTTCCCCTTGTACAGGTACTATCGGCTTGACACGGCTCCAAGATAAAACCCCTAGCTCTCAGCCAATATTCTGTCCATGAACACAATCACAGGGGTGAAGAATGTGCTTCTATCGTATTGTCAAAATAGTATAAAGTAGGTAGGATATATGAGGGATCTTTTCTAGCCTTTTGGGTATTATTCTCAAATGAGAATAAGCTCCATTTTGTAGTGGCTAAGTTATAACTCCTATATGAATTACATAAAGATAGAATTAATTCATGCATAATGAGGTTATAAGAAAATAAAGCTTGAAACCGAAAAATAAAAAAAATAAAACATGAAATTAAAACCAATGAATGTTTTAAAAGTTTCAAATTAAAACATAAGTTACAACAATCACTCACAAACTTTAAAGCATTCAAAGTAAAAATAATTATATAGTGGCAATACTATACTGTGTAATAGGCGTAGGTGTCTTGCGACTTGAACCTCGCTTGGTGATGATAACTTTCATCTGAGAGAACCATAATGGATTAAAGCCTTGAATTAGGTCTCTTCGCCAAACTTCAATCGTCACACGCAAAATATCGATTTAGGCTCAAGTTCTAATCGGATAGCACTATTAATGGACATACGCTCTTATCTTGATTCTAGTAAGAGTCTCCAGGGAATAGCCTAATCCTATAGTCACAGCCTCATGACAACTCTTACAGGGATGAGTCCTCCAAGGGTACATGTGACCTACACCCGCGAGATTTCTCGCCTGGTAACTCATTTAGGGTTAAACTCTTCCTAACGTCACAATTTTAGCACTATCACTAAAGGAATGAGCATAAATATTATAGTGCTATGACTCAAGCATTGCGGGTTGTTTCTGCCGCATTGAACCTTCTTCATGGGATTTCCAATCACGAAGGTTGTGTTACTCCTGGAGGTGACTCCCTTGTGGGCTCATTCATTCCCCTTGATGATAAATTGTGTCCTTTTAGATATTTTACCGATACCAATCTTTCATGAATTTTATGATTTTGAGATCCCAAATTTTCTCAAGATATAGCGAAGTCTTGTACTTATATTATTTGGATCACAATAATATATCATCTACAAAGTGTATTACTCATGTAAAAAATTAATATCCCCACACTTGAAGAATTTCTTGGTGAGTAGAATTTTCTGATAATAAGATTATTTATATAGTTTAATATTATGAAAAATCTAGAACTCGTATATAATGGTATATCAAGCCTTATGATGTCTCAACATATTATGTGCCAAAACATAGGTGATTGTTTAAGTACAAATCAAAATATTGCACAATAGATATAGTAGAGAAAAAGCTAGAATAGTTGGCCTAAGAGAGTTTTGTCAAGGACACTATCTTAAAGTCGTGTTAGCCTCTCCTCATGCGGGTATTATCCTTGTGACACGGCTTCAAGATAAAACCCCTAGCTCTCAGCCAATACTCCGTCTATGAGCATGATTACAGGGAGTCAAGAACGAGTCTCTATCGTATTGTCAAAATTGTATAAAATAGGTAGGATATATGAGTGATTTTTTCTAGCCTTTTCTGTATTATTCTCAAATGAGAATAAGCTTTATTTTATAGTGGCTAAGTTATAACCCCCACATGAATTACATAAAGATTGAATCAATTCATGTAGAATGGGGTTATAACAAAATAAAACTTGAGACTGAAAAATAAAAACAAATAAAACATGAGATTAAAACCAATGAATGTTTTAAAAGTTTCAAATTAAAACATAAGTTACAAAAATCCCCCACAAACTTTAAAACATTCAAAATAAAAATAATATATATAGTGGCAAGACTATACTGCGTAATAGGCGTAGGTGTCTTGCGACTTAAACCTCGCTTAGTAATGACAACTTTCATATGGGAGAACCATAATGGACTAAAGCCTTGAATTAGGTCTCTTGGCTAAACTTCAATTGTCGCACACACAATATTGATTTTGGCTCAAGTTCTTATCAAGTAGCGCTATTAATGAACATGCACTCTTATCTTGATTCTAGTAAGAGTCTCTAGGGAAATAGCCCAATCCCATAGCCACGGCCACATGATTCAATTGGAAATGATTCAATAACATATTAAAATTAATCAGAAATGCGGCTATTATTATATAACAAAGTAGTCTTAAAATATATAACCAATTAATTAGCCATCATCTTAGATTAAACCACTCAAGATTCTACAAATTAACAGAGTGGCAAATCAGAGAATGAGATGACATGTGGGGTGGCTTTTCAAATATCCAACAATTTATTTGTTTATTTCATCGTAAATGTCCTAGACACATCTTTGTGTACCATTCATGTTGGTTCAAATTTATAACAAAGGAATCATTTAATAATTCATTCTTAGGCTTCTCTCTATCAAAGATAACTTCAGCATCATACCATTACTGCTTTCTTTTGCTTCAAATTCCAGTTTCCTTCAATTAACTTAAAGTTTATTCAGTGGGCAAAATTATCTTGTTAGACAATAGATTTATGGCATCCAAATTATGACTTATAAAGTGCAGGTACCTTTAAGAGATTTGTTGAAGTCTTTCAATTATGAAATAAAGCTGGAGTGGAAAGATATGACTGGTCTTTTTCTCTTCACACATTCTAGAGCTTTAGATAAGCTCATTCTTATTGTTTATATCAAATAAGCCACAACTGCTGTCGCATTGCAGAATGAACAAATAAAATTAAATTTGAAATAATACACCACTAAATACTTCAAGGTAAAGTTTTTCGATGAAAAAGTAGTCAGGAATAAAACATAGAAACCAAAGAAAGATCATCTCAATTCAATCATTCAGTTATTGGAAACACTTTTTTTGAATAAAAAATCAGTTTATTGTCCCAACTCTCAACACACAAAACACATTCAGTTTATTGTCCTAACTCCCAACACACAAAACACATCACTAAAAGAAGACGACAAGGGGCAGGATGGAATTTATAGGGTTGCTGGAGAAGAATAATAGAGGTAGAGGAACAAGAAAAGAGCACAATGGAAAGGACAACTCTTGACAGTGAAACAAAGAAAAGAGTACATTACATCACTCACCTTCATCCTGATAAGATCAAGTAAGGTTCTGGCTTTAAAGTCACTCACCTTCAATTGTTCAGTTCCATAAACACAAAGTGATGGTGGAAGACAATGATAATTTGATAGGAAATGCTGCCCATCAAAATGTAAGTGGGAAACTTCGAATAATGCATTTTCAAGTCTGCCATATGTGATTCTTATAATCACTCTCGAATATCTAAACCACAAATACAATTACCAAACGTAATACCATATAACCACAACAAATTAATCAAGGATATGATTGAATTCCAAATCATTAACAAAGAACACTAGGAGCTAACAAGCTTTGCGTAAAATGTATATAAGCCTCAACCAAACAAAATTTAAACACTTAGTACAACAAAATAACATCAAACACTCCAAATAAGAATTCCAAAGAAGGACATTGAAATTATGCTTACTATTTTCCTCTTTTTCTTCATTCTCATTCCTGCAAATCATCCAAAAAAAGACGGGGATAGTTCCACTTCTATTTTTTACTTCTTGAGCTTTTGTAGCATAAGCTCCTCCTCTTCATATTACATCTTCATGAGACTAGCAATATAAAAAGAAACTATAGGCCAAATAGTATCTTTTATTCAAAATAAGACCAGCAAGTTAGTACCAAAATTGTAAGTTAGTTTCTTTTTATTCCTTACTGTTATCCAATCAAAGCAAGCACTTTGTACGTTTTGATATCGCCTCACTCAAAAGAAACTATATACCAAGTAGTATTAAGGAATAAAAAGAAACTTACAATTTTATTGTTTATACTCATCGACTTCTCTTCTCTGATTTTGTCAATTCTTTTTGTTGTTGGACTATGGATTGACAATAAACAAAAAACAGAGCCCAACAAACAAAAGACAGAATACGAATGTCACTACAAATGTTAGCTTCACAATATAAGAAATAAACATAAACCAACAAAAAGAAATAAATCTGTGTGAATATTTTACTGGAAAATGGCAATTAATCTGTGACAGGGATAGTTACACAACACATCACACAAATGCGACATTGTTATAAGAATTGATCATAAACGGCTTTCTAACTTCACTTCTTTTTTTGGTAGTTCCGTTCTATCGATCGATGGTAGTATAAGAGATCCGTAACCCCCTGAAATTCTTTACATAATGTTTCTTGCTTCCTACCCATAAATAGGTCCTGGTTTCAGTCCAAATCCCTGTGTACTTTGAATGGCTTCTTCTTGCAAAATGGGAATGTCAATAAGATGAATCCGATCATGATATCTGCTCTCCTCCAAAGTCACCGTTTGCAACTATGTAGCTACTAGAATGGAGTTTGACTCAGTCTCACTGGTCTGAGAGGACTGGAAACAAACTTCCTTCTTTGCACTTCGCAGCTCAGAAGGAAGAAGCAGAAATAAGATCACAACAAAAGTTTGGAATATTTGTTTTCTTATTCTTCTCTCCCATCTTTTTCTTGTTTGTGAATATAGGTAATGTAACTCTTCTACGAGCATTGGATATTGGATATATATATATATAAATATCAATTTCCAGGGGACTATTCTTGTTGTCAACTGATTAGAGAAGCTTATGGAGGGGGCTTTAGTTTAATACAACTTACAACCATTTATACTTGACACCAAATAAGGGGGAAAATAACAACAATCACATGCGTGAATGATATATGATTTTCAAATACTATGTATTGTATTTTTCTTGGTGATATTTCTTTTCCCATCAATATCTATTTGTGAATAACACAGTTGCATAAATTTGTATTTTAATTGTCAACAATACTCTATATATATTACATTTATCAACAACTCCATTGACAAGTGGTTTTATGTTTGCATTCGTTGCCTAACTGGCCATTTTGTTTTTTTTCCATATTTCTATATAAAATCCTCGTCAATGTTGCAATAGTGAAAGCAATAATATACAATTGTAGAAACTGCTTATCGCAGACACATTTGCTTGTAGCATTATATTCACTTTTCTATCTTTTCATGTTTGAAGCACACGAAACAAGTGCTTTGAAATAAGAGGTGGACTAAATTTTAACCATATTTCCACAACTACCTTTATATTATCTAATCTAATGATGATGAAAAAATATTTTGTTATTTACAATATAATAAAATCTGAACTAACACATTTTATTTACTATTAACATATTTAAAATTACATGAGTGGCCCACGTAACAATTTTTTTTCTCAACACAAGATATATAGTTCATATTGTTCATAAAGTTCACAATGAGTTTTGGGATTTCAAGATATATCATTCATAAAGTTCAGAATGGGTTTTGCGATTTCATTAGAAATGGGATTCTATTGGAGTTTCTTCTGGAAAGCGGTTCACGCGATGAAGTGAGAAGCTGGAATTGCCTAGATGTGACGACTGTTATACCTATTGATCCGATAAGAGCGCAGGCTACAAAGGAAAGAAACACTCTCTTGAAAACCATCTCGATCAGACGGCCATGGGTTTTCCTTTCCTTTTCAGGCATAACCACAATACAAGATATAAGATAAGCCGCTGCAACTGAACATAGTGCTAGGAGCAAAATAACTTGTGCAATAAACATAATCAATCCATGTAGAGTACTATTTCCATAGTATAGAAGTGGAATTGCAGCACACGATGATAGAAAAGTTATCCCAATTGCAATAATGAAATTCTCGTTAGTTATCCAATCATCTGACGGAAGAGTGTCTTGCCAAAACTCACCTTGTGAGGATATCCCAGCTTTGACTGCCATTGCAAATATCAGAGCCATCACACCCATAAGGTATATAAAAGTCTTCTTTCGTAAATTTCTATAGTCGGAATTAGTGAATATCATCCGATTATCACCTATTGACAAAATACTTGCATTCCCATCAAGCAGAATGCTATATGCAATCTTGCCATTAGCATCTTCCGCTTGTAAATCTATTTTCTCTTCCAACAAATACTTGATAACCTGCATGAGGCAAGGTTTAGATATTTTGCTACATAACCCTTTGAGCCAGAGTGTATCAATTGTATATTAAAATATAGGTTAATGGGCACATTCAATATCTAACACTTCTTGCATTTCAACATATTGGGTCCTGAAGGTAAAAACATTGGTTCCAAAGAGATCGGAAGAGCCTTTTCTTAAAGAGATGGCGATATAGACATGTAGCCCTTAGTGAAAAAGGTGGAAGATTATTTTAATGGAAAAAGAATGGAAAGAATGGTAGGGAGAAAAAGGCAGAAAAAATGGAAAAAAAGAGATAGAAAGAAATAAAAAAAATTAAAATAGTAGGGTAAATGTGGAGATAGTAATCTAGGTGTAGACATGGTGGTAGAAAAGAATAAAAAGGTGATACAAAAATGATGAAATGTGGGATAAAGGAACGAAATGTGGTTCAAAAAGATGAAAAGTAAAAGAAAATATAAAAGAAACATGACGCCCATTGAAAAAATGTGTTTTTCTCTCTCTTCATTGGATAATGTCCAAGATCACAATTACCAACTCCTTCAACCAAAGAACTTCCACTGAACCTCCAACCTAGACATGGCAAAAAAGCTTGGCTCATGCTCGCTGGCGAGTGTTCGAGCTCAACTCTTGGGACCACGCTCGAGCTCGAGTTCGTGTGCTCGTTTCTTTTTTAGTAGATCCGTTTGTTCTCGTAGAACTTGACTATAGCCACCATGAAAACGGAATATTTCACTACGAATTTATATAAAAGAAAGATACAATATAATCTAAAAATAAAAAGAAAAAGATAATCTAATTTAAAGATACAATCTAACTTAAAAATAAGAGGGTTAATTTCACAAATCGTCCAAAATCTTTGAGTTAAGAATCGGCTGGGTCCTCAACCTTTTTTTGACCTTTTGGGTCTCCAATTATTTATAAATTCACATGATAAGTCTTTTTTTATGAATTATTCAATATTGTCGTTAATTTTCTAATAAAATTTCTGTCATACCTTAACTTTTTAATTTTAAAAACAAAAGATATAAAATATTAAAAATAATAAAAATTAAAAAAAAGAGCAAACGCCCATCCCTCCCTCACAAAAAAAAAGCCGCCGGAAATGGCTGCCAGAATGCTGCTGGATTAGGGCAGCCGAAAAGGTGGGATGAACTCTTCCAAACTTTTTGGCCACCGGAAATGGCAGCATTCAAGCGGCCATTTTCAGTGGCCACTCTTGGGAGGGAGAGGGTGAGAGGGAGGGGGAGGGGCACGATCTTTTTTAAATTTTTTATTATTTTTAATATTTTTAAATCTTTTATTTTTAAAATTAAAAAAGTTAAGTATTATAACGGTAATTTTATTAGATAGTTAATGGCAATATTGATGGAATCCATCAAAAAAGACATATTATGCAAATTTATGAAAAGTTTGGGTTCTTGGGCGTTTCAAAAAAAAGGTTAAGGACCCAGTCAATTCTTAACTCAAAGATTGAAGACGATTTGTGAAATTAACCCGAAATAAAAGGACACAATCACAAAATCTAATTATTAGTTAGTGAATATTTCACTACTAATTTAAAAAAAAATCTAACTAAAAATAAAACGATACAATCCAGTGTTTTAAAAAGAAAAGATTCCATTCCTTAGCAATTGGTATCATGTCATGAGTCAGAGTGACTATGTATAGCTCAACGTTTGCATTATTTTGTAAATAAAAGGGAAAAAGTGTTAGAAAATTCAGCAGTATAAGTTAACAGAAGGTAAACAGAAAGCTCTGTTAGAAACAGAAACAGAACGTAAACATAAACCTCTATTAGAAACGGAATGTAAACAAAACCTTCTGTTCTAAACAAAAGCAAAACGTAAATAGAAAGTAAATAGAACCCTTTGTTTGAAACAAAACAGAACCTAAATAGAAACCTCTGTTAGAAACAGAACATAAACAGAACATGAACAGAGGCCCCTGTCATAAAGTGAAAGTAAACAGAAGCCTTTGTAGGAAACAGAATGTAAACATAAACTAATGCCTGTGTTTGACACAGTTTCCTTAAAACAGATTCATCCCCAATACGCTAGACGTCTATTTCCCAAGATACAATGGTCGAGACCTGGAAGAAACAATCACTGTAATAGAGCAAGGAATTTTCCACCTAGGCAAACTGAAATAGTACTTGAAGGAAGTGTACGGTAAGAAATATGTGGAGAATTCAAGTCTTGAATTCGTTATATCAAAAAAGGCCAAACTTGGTCCTTTATATGGGCAAAGTTAGGCATGTAAAAAGTCTAAAAATAAATGTGAATTCATTAGAGTTGAATGACAACAATCTTAAGAGTCACCTGTTACAACTCTTCACATTCCATCACATGGTTTAAGTATTTAAAAAATATGTAGCTTAATTTAGCAAAACTTGATCAAACTAGGCGCCCACTTCCGGTCTGGCATTTGTGTACGTTGGCCGTGCTCAGACGTAAGTTCAATGGTCTGGAGTGTATTTCTGATCCGTTCTCAACTACACAATTTACACATTACATATATGCAAACATATTTAAACGAGTCATTGGAATACTATTTTCCCAATGTGGGACAAAATTCTCCCAACATTTAAACTCATTTCTCGTGACAAACTTTGAGACTCAATTTCTCATTCACTCAACCATCATTTTGGGTAAATAGATATACGATTTTGAAGCTCTCGATGAGGAGAACACAAATCAGAGTTCATATTTCAAAACTTAAAAATTAGATAGCACTCAAACTTACGTCCAAAATGCCTATTTTTCCAACAATCCCCCGCATGAATGGAAATTGACGTGATAAAGTTCAACAGTTGAACCCTGCATTAGATAGGTAGGTGTAACCCTTTGAACCTTCCATTGTCAAAGTATATTCACTTTACTGGCTGACCAGCAGACTCGATGTCCTTGAACTGTTTTGCCATTTGTGTAAACATTGATATACTTAGCACGGGATTCTCCCTGACATAGTTTAGTTCTCATGGTTTTGTTCGTTTGTGGCCATGAACATTTGCCTAGTTCTACGAGAGTTTCTAAGAATTGAACCCCAAACAATTCCCTTTGAAGCGGCCCCACTTCTCTCTCACATAGGTGATTCTTTCCCTACTTATTAGAATCATGAAAAGCATTTCCGCTTAATCTCACTTTCCACATATCACTATTACATAAAAGAAGTCTCAAACCCCGACAGTGACCTAACTAAATCTTTACAATTAGGTTGTCCCTTTGAACCTAGATCTTGGGATCTCCAGTCGACTAGGTTGGGTTTCCTTTGTACCGACTTATATCTTTAGGGTTTTTAATCCCATTCTTTTTGAGGTTTTTTCAACTAACTCTCTATTTAGGCCTTTCTTTATCAGCCAGATTATTTTTTGACTTCATATAGTCAATAGAGATAACCCCAGACGAGATTAGTTGTCTAATGGTATTATATCTTCGATGTATATGTCTAGACTTACCATTATACATATTCCTCTGTGCCCTGCCAATTGTAGATTCACTATGTATGTAGATAGCAGGCACATGGTTTGGCCATTTTGAAATATTCTCTATAAATGTTGTAGCCATTCTGCTTCTCCACTAAATTTGTTTAAAGCAATAAACTCAAACTCGATAGTGGACTTGTCTATAACCATTTGTTTAGAGGATTTCTATGATACAACTGGCTCTTTTAAAGTAAACACAATTTCACTTGTGAACTTTGAATCTTTTATCCATTTGGCATCATTTTATCCTTCAACAACAGCCGGATATCTAATATAGTGCTGCTTGAAATCACGAGTGTATCTCAAGTACCTTAGTACTCTTCCAATCACTTTAATGTATCTCTCATATCTTTCATGTCACCACATGACTTTAATATGTCTTTAGTGGATTTTATCATTTTATGATTGCTATCAACGATGAGCATATCATATGCATAAAGACACAAGATGACATAAGTATCTTTCACTTAGACACATTTGTCACATATTTATTGATTTTAAATCCACACTCCACCAAAACATTAATAAACTTTTCATGCCATTGTTTTGGTGCTTGTTTCAAGCCATACAACGACTTCATCAGTTTAAACACCTTGTGTTCCTGTGTTTTGTTGCTTTGACCCTTAGGTTGTTTTATGTAGATTTCATTTTCTAAATCACTGTTTAGAAACGCATTCTTTACATTCAACAGCTTTGTGACTAGGCTTGTCACAATAGTAGCGCATTCCTTTGAATTTCTTTTAAAAATTCCACCTTTAGGCCTCAACTTAGAGCTTTCGTCATTGTTCTTGCCTTTGCCAGATTTGTTACTGTTGGCCCTAGAACTTTGACCATGCTCCACAACCTTGACCCAAGCTGATTCAATTGGAGTGAATCCATGTTCCTTGACCTTATTTTCTTCTTCAATTTGAAGTCTAACAGTAAGGTTTACTCTTTTTGTTTGTGCCTTGTCAATAATGGCTGCCCCTTGGAAGGTTTCACTCAACACCATTCCCTTGGTGTAGATGTCATATAAGACAGCCTAAAGTTCTTACACTAGATTGATAACATTTTTAGTGTCCACCATGTTATAGTCTAAGAACTGGCCAACAATAAATTTCTCAGCCCGGCATCCTTGGTCTTAAATTTCTATTCAAGAGACGCCCACAATTCCCTTGCTATTTTCTTTGCCCTATACACGTTGTATAGCGAATCAGCCAAGCTAGTCATTATTTCAGCAAAGGAAATCAAAATGTTTCCTAGCATCAACAACATTGACAGCTTGAATGTCTCCTTGACCTTCTTCAAGGTTAGGAGCTTTTCTAGTCAAGAATCAAATATTTTCTACTTCACCTCTTAAAATTCAAACCACTGAACTTCTCCGGTTTCTGTTCTCATGATTACACGGAACAGTTATAGTTGGAGCAACTTAAGTTATAGCCAAAGTTGGCACTTGAGACACAGCCGGGATCACTTGTCTACCAACTCATTACTTTCAATTTTATTTTTATTGAAAACTGATTTCTACATAGCTTCAATTTAATGAAGGTGATGAGATACTTATAACCACCTTTTGTTTTTAAGTCACACACAACCATATGAATCAAAAACAAGTGGTTTAGTATTTCTTTAGTGCACGTATAGCCATTTTAGGTTAAATGCCCCCACATTGGAAGACCTTCTTTCATATTCGTAAATTGTTTGGATCGCCATTTCCAACAGTTTCAAAGGAACTAAACAGTTCTTTGTCAAAACTGACATGCCTAGTAGCACCAATGTCAATCCATCATTCCAAAGCTCACATTGGAGACCACAGCTACAAGTCTCATTTCAGAGCCATCACAAGTTTGCCTTTTTTTGTTATCCTTTTCCGGTACCTTTTCCCTTATAACCATAATATGTTTCCTCTAAATGTTTCCAACACATATTACAAAATGTAATATGTTTTGTCCATATATTAGAACCACGTATTAGAGCTAGACATTAAGATTGCACTGATAATTTCTGGTGCAATTTTTTCGCTCCACAACACACATCTTTCATAGAAGTATTACATGATCTCGTGTCATAAGTGGTTCGTGCTAACCGCACTACACTAGTCATTCTTGTTGAGAATATTCTTAACTTTTTTCTAGAGAACAAATATCCCTATAATTTCATCTTTGCGTAACACTTCTGTAACACCAAATTCTGCTACTACTAACACAAGTAGGATGACCCATGTCACATATACCTTTTCCCAATTGGGAATAGTCCCAAGCTTTGACGTCATAGTATCGAGTTTCTCAAGTCCCCAAAAATTGGTGCACTTTCAACTCATTCTATACTTCCAACTCTCGCCACAACTCTACCGATCACAAAACATGGCACGAACCATAAAGTGTATAAGAAAGTCAAAACCTTAAAATACCGTGAGATTATCATCTCAAGGCCATATTGTTATAATAGAATAAGATATTCGAACATTCTAAACTTATCTTTCTTTAATGTAAAAGAACAAGTTCTTTATGAAATTTAAAGAATTTAAGTTTAGGTGCCATTATTCCAAAATTTCAGCAAGCTATAACAGACGTCACAGTGAGTCATAATCCATATATGACCTTCCAAACAATAACCAAATAGTCTAAAATTTTTGTAGTACTTAGGAGACTCATATTTATACAACATATAAAAATTTCAGATCTAGATAAGAAATTTTGACCCACAAAACATCTCATCCAACAAGGAGTTCATGTATTCTCAGGTACAGCTTGGCAAGGTTCACAAAAGTATCATAACTCAATCTATGAGCCTCCAGATTCCGTGATTCCAAGTTCATATGATATGTAACTCATAAAGCGACATCTCCCAATTAAAAATGATAAAAAGTTCGATGTATACAATCTGCAGTTAAATTTTGAATTGAGAAGTAGATTAACAACATTTTCATGGATGAACGTATACGACCTCAAAACCTATCTGTGTAACGGGACAAGTGTAAACATAAACTTTCCAAACTCATAACCCTAGATACGATGAAGTTATCATAGAATCAAGACAAAGAATAGAATAAAATACCTTCAGTTCAAACATAAGCCATAGTTAGAATCATACATCAAATATGATATATGATGCATGTGCAACTGTATCGATTTTGTCATAGTTGTATCAACAAGAATAAGAATTCCTTTGTACCAACCATAAGCCAAAGCTTATCTCAAAGTTTAGCTATGACTTCGTCAAACAACCCGTTATCTCTTTTCCATGAGTCTGTTTTGAGATTGTTAGAAAATTCAGTAGTATAAGTTAACAGAAGGTAAACAGAAACCTCTGTTAGAAACAAAAACAGAATGTAAACAGAAACCTCTGTTAGAAACAGAAACAGAACGTAAACAGAAATCTCTGTTAGAAACGGAATGTAAACAGAACCCTCTGTTCGAAACAAAAGCAGAATGTAAATAGAAAGTAAACATAACCCTCTGTTTGAAACAAAATGGAACATAAACAGAAACCTCTATTAGAAACAGAACATAAATAGAACAAGAACAGAGACCCCTGTCAGAAAACCGAAAGTAAATAGAAGCCTCTGTAGGAAACAAAATGTAAATAGAAATTGAGGCTTGTGTTTGGCACAGTTTTCTTAAAACAGATTAGCCCGTAATACGCTGGACGTCTGTTTTCCAAGATACAATGGTTGAGACCTAGAAGAAACAATCGCTATAACAGAGCAACGAATTTTCTACCTAGGAGAACTGAAATCGTGCCTAAACATTATCATGATAAGGAAGTGTACGGTAAGAAAAATGTGAAGGATCCGTGTCTTGAATTCGTTATATTAAAAAAGGCCAAACTTGGTCCTTTATATAGGCAGTGCTAGGCATGTAAAAAGCCTAAAAACAAATGTGAATTCATTAGAGTTGAATGACAATAACCTCAAGAGTCACCCGTTACAACTCTTCACATTCCAGCACATGGTTTAAGCGTTTAAAAAATTTGTAGCTTATTTTAGCAAAACTTGATCAGACTAGGCGCCCACTTCTGATCCGGCATTTGTGCACGCTGGCCGCGCTCACACGCAAGTTCAATGGTCCAGAGTGTATATCTGATCCGTGTCTCAGTTACACAATTTACGTATTACATATATGTAAACATATTTAAATGAGTCATTGGAATACTATTTTCCCAATGTGGAACAAAGTTCTCCCAACACTTACACTCATTTCTTGTGACAAACTTTGAGGCTCAATTTTATACCAAATTTAATTTTATTATTTTATTTTATTTTCTTGTTTATTTTTCAATTAATTTTAATTTTTCTTCAATCTTTTACAATTAATTAATTAATTTAAATTGTAAAATATTTTGACTTAGTCAACACCCCTGAAAAATATGTTGACAGCATAATTCCATTAACATTCAATATGTCAACATGAGACAGGTTTAAATTTATAGTGCAAAAAATAATTTCATAAACCTTTTTTTTATTTGGCAAAAAAATAGTAAATTAAAATAATTTGGCGTCGATGCAGGCTAACAAGTAAAATCCTAAATTTGACGTGTTACTGAGCCCTATTTTGCTCTACTGCAAACATATTTTACACCATTTTGGTGTAAACGGGGCAAATGCTCCCGAGACTGGAGATGTCTTTGGTCTCCACCAAGTGACTTAATAGATAAAAATAAAGAAAACCCGAAGCAATCCAAATTAATCAAAATCTAACTTCATACTGTTTAAGAAAGGAATGGAGCCTTGTAAAAAGTTCATTCTTCGTGATCTAGCCAAAACTAGAAATTATACTTTAGAAAAATTACTTGATCAAGGCAAACGTGTTTGACTTTTGCAAGATATTAAAGGTTATATAGAAGAAAGTTATTTAGCTAATAATACATATTACACTTGTATTTATTGACAAATAATGCCATTTATATCATTAATATTAGCAAAAATTGTGGTTAGATAAGATTCTTACCTCATCTTGTTGATACTTAGCCGCTAAATGCCATATGGTATTGCCCCCATCATCCTTGGTGTTGAGAAAATCACTATCTTTTACATGAGTCAGTATAATTTTAATGGACTCCGACATGATTTTGTTTCACAAATAAATGCGAAATGGTCTGGTCGCAGTCCGCCTTCTCTCGAGCAGCAACTGGATTAGTTGGGATCAAGAATCGCAAAACCTCCAACTGTCCATTCATGGCCGTGACATGAACGGGATTTCTTCCATTGCAATCGTGACTCGTGCACATGTCTATAGCAAGTGATAGTAACACTTTTACAAGCTCTATGTGGCCTTTGGCTAATGCTATGTATAATGGATTCTTGTTATTTGAACTTGAAAGAGGAACTCTATCAAGAATCAGTGGATCTTCATGGAGTATTTTTACCAAAGTTTCTCTGTCCCCTTTGGCAGCAGCCTCCCAAAGCCTCGTTTCAGCCATTTCTTTCTCACAGAGTATTTCTTTCTCACGTACCAAGGATATTAAATGATAACTCAAATATAATGAGGATTCAATAAATAATATAATAAGTTAAATAAAATGTAAGATAGCATTTATTTAAAGGAACTTATCATTTGCCACTTAAAAATGATGTTAATGAACTGATGATAAATAACACCACTCTTTATATACTAAAACCGCAAATTTATTAAAGTTTTCAAAAGAGTTAGGTAATAATATTGCTTGTTTTATATTTGGACGAATCCTGCTAAAATTGCAGAAATCGATAAGTTGACTAAGTTTTAAACAAATGCTTACTGACTTAAAGATGATGATCACAAGTTATAATAAATCAAATGGCACTACTCTTTATTTGCTAAAATGGCACTACTCTTTATTTGCTAAGGTCACTAATAAATAATTAAAAACTGCAAATTATATATCGATCAGGAGTTAAGTAAAGCATGTTTAATGTTTTCGACCTAAAATTGCACAAATGAAAAAGTTGACTAAGCAATAAACAAATGCTTATTGACTAAAAGCATGACTTGAATAGAGTGTCTCAACAAAATGACATTAAATGAAAAGCCAAGTAATCTTGGTAGGGATGAACAAATTACCTCAAAACTAAACTAATCCGTGACAGTGATTTTAGTTTGGTTTGAGAAAATTTCAAACCATTTGAAATGGTTAATCGATTTAAGTTTCGACCTTTGTTATACCTGTATTTTAGTAAAATTTTTACTCTTTTGATGAGCTTGATATTGGTATAAGTATTCAAAAAAACATATTCCCTCCGTCCTAGTTATACATATAGTCCATGCTACTTTTTTAGAGTGTCTCAATTATATAATCCTCTTTCTTTACTAATAAGTCTAAAATTATATTATTTTACTAATTTAATATTATTTGTTATTTAGTTAAAACTATCAATTTTAAATTCTACTCATTAAATAAGGGTAAATTAATAACACGATTTGTAAAATATATATTTCTAATGCCATTCTTAATCCATGCAAAGTAGCAAAGTGGATTATATAATTGTAACAGAGTTAGGGAGTATTCATAGAATATTTATGTGTTTATAAAAAATAATCATGTTTCGAGGATATTATCATTACGTAAATAGACGAATCATGTTTTAAAATCGAACTAAGTAAAAAAAAAAAAAGTAGGTTTTGTTTGAAAAACTAAATGGCTTAATTTGGTTTACAATTTATCCAAACTGAATTTGATGGTTTAGTTTAAAATAAATCAAAAATTGCCCAAACCAGACTCTGTTCACAAAAGAATATGAGATTCTAAGTTAAATAAAATCTAGAGATAGATTTATTTTAATAAATTTATTTAACATTTCAAAAAGAAAACCGATGACAATACCAGTTGTGATAAATAAACTAATCTTTAATTAATAAAGTCACTACTCAATAATTAAACCTAAGTAGACGCCAGCCAAGAAAAGGATATATATATATATATATATTTTTTATATTTAGGTATTTAAGTTCAGCTAAAATTGCGGGAATTGAAATGTTGACCAAGTAATAAACGAATATTTATTGACTAAAAACAAAACTAGAAAAATTAAAAAAATTTCAGATCGGTGCTATTACCTCTCACGCCCCGCTAATTTCCAATTATTTAAGAATGTCTTCTATTAATTAACGAAATCTATAGCGGAAGGCTCAATACAAATAGAGGAAACATGATGTACAAAACAAACAAATTGTATTTGTCTTGTAGAGTTTAACATTTTATAAAGTTTGTTATTTAAACTAGCAAGTTATTAAATTTTAGAGAATCATCAAAACTAAGTTTTTCAATAAAATGTAAAGAGCATACAAGTTATATTAATAAGTATATTCTATTGATTGCCAAAGCAAGTCAAACAATCAGAAAACTTTTATCTTGAAAAGTAAACTTCAAACTATTACAAAGGCTACACATTCATTCCATCACATATATATATATATATTACAAGGTATAAATAAATAAATATATATATATTATAGAGAGGTGGACATGTTTATTAATACAAAAATGTATGAAACTCATAATTGTATTCATATTAGCTTCAAAAATAAGTTTTCACTATATGCAAAACTCTACTCCGTTCGTAAGTATGCTTCAACCCATCGCTTGCCTTACTTTTCAAATATTATATCTTCAATCATCTACAAAAATTGTAGAAAAAGGGAGTGAGTACAAAGTACTCAGTGAGTAACAAAACCTTTTGATTCACCTTTCATTTGAAAGATTTATTTTCAAGAAAACCATTAAATGTACTAAGTTTTTTAATGCACAAATGAGCCCTATCACTAGTTAAACTATTACCCTTGGTGCGCGCAAGATTAATATCAGACGTGTGCTCTTCCGATCTTACATTTAAGTGGATCCATATTCAAATCTCAGTTGACCCCAGAAAGCAATACAAATACAAAGCAAATACCATAATAATTGTTGCCCATCTCGGTATCATTAGATAGCTCCTAATATGGCAACAAGGCGAAGACAAAATGGGTAGAGCATCAACTAGTGATTCAAATACAATAAATCAATCTTTCCTTTTAACGCATCAAATCACAAATCTTTCTCATGGGAAACTTCAATCAAATTCATTATTAAAATTTCATGAATGCAAAAAGAGAATCAAAGTATTAGTTGCTCACTTCTTTAACTTGATTTTTTCGAAGATTCTTTTTGTTGACAAATGCTTTCAAAACTTTCATTTTCCTTGATCAAAGTGCTGTTTCAAGTTGGTTTTCTTGTATATATGAAGAGGGGTCTTTTTCAAGTACAAAACTAAGTTTTTGATACTTTTTAAGGGTTGTTTTCCTCCTTTCTGTTCATTTGGACGAATTTCCATTCTTTTACATATATAAAAGGCTGGAGACTCATCAAGGATCAAGACAATTAGCCTTCAATATGAGTGTATGGGTGTGGAGAGGGGAAGGGAGGAAGAGGGAGATAGGATCGGTTGATTGAGAAATCCCCGGGCTACCCCTTATTTGTAGTTGTTATAAATATTTGGATTTAGTTGTTTTTAATAAACTTTTGAATTCTGTTAATCAGGACGTGACACGTGGCGTGATCTGGTGCTACACATTTGGAAGGCAGGGTGGCAAATTGCTCCAGCAGTCCCTATATTTTGCGCTGTCTTATGATTAAGTCATAATATTTTGATCTATGTTACTTGAGTCCTTTCAATTAACGTGATTTTACAATTAGGTGATTAACTTCAAGTTATGCTAACTAATAACCATATTCTTGCCTTTAGGCTCACTTGAGTAACAATTCTTTGAACTCTTGTGACATTTCAAGCGGTTATTCGATTATTATTAAAATAACATTTACATTATCAATAGCAAACTCATGTGGTTATTCAATTATTATCAATACATTATCAATAACCACTTTCTAATTTCAATTCATTGTCAAAATATCGATCATGTTATCAATAATCATGTTTTAATTTCTTGACATTCATTTGTGTAACAATCAATAATTCAAATACGATCATATTGTCACATTTCAATTTTTGTTATTCAATTGAGTGGCCAACTTGCAAATTTATAATTCGATAAAATTATATTGTTACATTCTATTTCTTGGTGTTCAATTCAATCATAATCGTATAACCTTGAAAATCAAGTAACTCCCTATCATTATCAAAATGCTGTCATTTGGCTCAATTTCTTATTAAATTTTTATGGGATGTTACATTACCCATCTCATTACAATAGTCCCGTATTCCTTTTATATCTGTTCTGAAATATAAGCCACTTTACTTTAAAAGTTTTAGTTGAAATATGTCCTTTTTTAGGCTTAATTACACAAATAGCACCTAACCTTTGCCTTTGCTTCGCAAATGGCCCCCTACCCTAATTTTGCACTGGATACCCCTAATGTTTGCTTATTCCTATAGAGATGGCCCTTGCCACCAATTCAATCCAAATTCCACATTAAAATGACGCATGGTCCACACAAGACTA
Organism: Nyctanthes arbor-tristis; assembly: GCA_963692815.1. Lineage (NCBI taxonomy): Eukaryota > Viridiplantae > Streptophyta > Magnoliopsida > Lamiales > Oleaceae > Nyctanthes > Nyctanthes arbor-tristis. The sequence goes on from CAVNYN010232501.1 coordinate 35,727, forward strand.
TTTGGAATGTTTGGAAATTTATTGGGTTTCCAATTGTTGTGTTACGATTTTTCTACATGTCTTAGATGTGAACTAGGTTGAGCATTCTTTTTCTAGTTTGGGGCATTCTTTGCATGTTGAGGTTGTGACTAAAGGATATATTTTTAAATTTTTGTTGAGTATTTGTTTTATTGAGAAGTCGATTCACATGAATTATCTAAATACAGTACATTTGTTTTTTTTTTTTGAAAGAAATATATTCATATACTCAAAATGTCTCCAATGAAAGGAGTAAGACAGAGCCGAATACAATCAAACGAGTGGTAAGACACTGGAGATGAAATAGCCATTGTAGCAAGAAAATGTGCAATCTTGTTGCTTGTATGGGGAATATAACGATATTTAGTGCATCCAAGATTTCCCATAATAGCATCAATACGTTGAAACATAGGAGCAATACATGACTCGTCATCTTTGTTCCACAATCCCGTGACCACCTTCTGTGCATCGACCAAAATTTCCTCCATGACAATCCCAAATTGAATGCACAATTGCAAGATATATTGCATCTCAAACGCCTTGGCCACTTCCACTCCATACGAATGCTGAACGAAACATGCAAAAGCACCAACTAAAATTCCCTCATTATCCCACATCACTCCTCCTACTCCTACTTTGCCATTCCTTATCCCAGCATCACAAGCCATTTTAGTCCCCCTTATTGTCCCCACATCCGCCACCCTCTGGTAAAGCAACCTTCTTCCGTCACCCTCCACATTAGCTTGCTTTAGAGCCAAGCTTTGGTAGTAATACAAGTAACTCAATGCCCCATATACCAAATCAGCTCTCACCCTACTTCGACACCTATGGAACACATTGTTCTCTCCGTCCATATTCCCAATAAAGCTATAGCCAACTTCTCCTGCTCCCTCCTCTCAAGCTCTAAAAATATAGCAATTAACACCACCTTAAAGTCATGTCCCGCCCCTATAATCAAACGGCCCCAGAATCCCAACACCTTCCAAACCTTCCTCACCTCCCTAAATAGCACAAAGGCATGCCAATTCCCTTTGACCTCTCCACATCTAACGCACTGCAATCCCTCTCCAACATGATGACGAACAAGATTTTCACCCGTTGGTAAGGCATCATGTAGCAGATGCTACATGAAAACCCTAACCTTGGGGGGAATATTCAGCCGCCACATCTTCTTCCAAGCCTCCTCTCCATTCCTTACACTCGACGCCTGCTCCCGAAATGAAGAAGTAGCCACATAGTACCCACTTTTCACTCAGTACCGGCCATCCCTCGTATAATGCCAAATCATTTTATCTCATTCCTGTACTCCACCGAGAGGTATAGATAATATAACTTCGCTATCCAAAGGCCAAAAAAAGCCCTTACCCTCTCAACATCCCAATTTCCCCCTTCCAAAAGCTCACTAATGAAAGTAACCCCCAAATTAACCGGAGTAACTGGCCGAAAAGTAACCGGCTGTGGCATCCAATGGTCTGAGAAGATCCTGATACTCGTGCCATCTCCAACTCTCCATTGGGAACCTGCTCGGATAATCTCCATCCCCCAAAGCAAACCCTTCCATAGAAAAGAGGAACCTAGCCTGTCCGTAGCTTCCAATATAGTCCTGTTCCTAAAATATTTCGCTTGTAGCATCCTTCCTGCTAAAGAGTTTGGATTTTTTACCAACCGCCAAACCTGTTTTGCAATAAGAGCTTGATTAGAAGCCCCCAAATCCCTAAACTCCAGTCCCCCTTCTCTTTTTGAAAGACATAATTTGTCCCATTTAACCTAAGCCATCCTTCATTCTTCATCCCCCATACCCCACCAGAATCGCATAATGAGCCTCTTAATATTGTTACTAACTGCCTGTGGAAGCCAAAAGAGACTCATTATATAGGTCGAATTGCTTGTAGAACTGCTTTAATTAAAGTCTCCTTCTCTGCCATCGACAACAACTTAGAACGCCACCCATTAATCTTCCACCACACCCGATCAGAAATATAAGAGAAAGTCCTCCTTTTATTTTTCCCTACAACTGACGGAAGTCCCAGATAAACATCATGTGATTGTCCCCCATTCACTCCTAATATACTCATAATTCCCTACATCATTCCAAGGAGTGTGTTAGGAGAAAAAGTCAACGCCGTCCTATCCCTGTTCACTACCTAGCCCGATACCCACTCATACTATTGTAGAACATTAACAACCTACTCCGCATCCTCTATTGTTGCCCTTGTGCATATGTTCCGATCTCATCTGCAAAAAATAGATGAGAAATTTTGGGACCACGCTGACACGCCCTAACTCCCCATATATTTCTATTATTTTCCGCCTGGCGTAAAGTACCTAAAAAGCCTTCAGTACACTATATGAATAAACAAAAAAATACAGTACATTTGTTAAACAAAAAAATTGACAAATTACTGGACGGATCCGACAAGTGAGAAACCTTCTACCCAAGTTTCTGTTTATCTAAGATGTCTTAAGTTCATTAAGATTTTGACACTAATAGAAACCATGCTGCATTTCCTATAGAAACCATGCTGCATTTCCTAAGAGAGAAGTTAGACTTTTCCGTTTTGGCAGAGAATAATAAACAATGAAACATTTTAATAATTTAATAGACACATATGCCCTTGGAGGTGAGAAGATTGCGAGCAACGCATTGCTTTAATAGTGGACCCAAAGGAATCAACAAATGGTATGGGTGTTCAATGTAAAAATAAAAGGTTAGGGGCCATTCACGAAGTGAGGGCAAATGTAAGGGGCCATTTTCGTAATTAAGCCTTTTTTTTTATGACCCTATTTAGAAAGATGCTATTTGTATATGCTTGAGTAATGCTATTAATTTATACAACTTATTGTATATAATTTGTACATACACCCCATGCATCTACTTAAATATCCCCATTCTTATTTTCGATGTGATGACAAAAATTAAAGGTGTGTATAAATTTAAAGGATGTAGTACAAATTATGTACAATAAGTACGTACAAATAGCATTACTCTATTTATTTAAACTAGTATTGAACCCGTGCATTGCACTGGAAAAAACAATTTAAAGTGCTTAAAAATTTTACCTAAATAAATTTTCCTAAAATCTAGTATTGTATAATAAATAATCAAAAAGTTAATATCATAGCAAATTTTCATATGATAAATTTAAATAAATACCCATGTACAATCAATTTGTGTAGAATAATTTGTCTATGCTTATAGAAGTGTGGTAAAAGTAAACAAACCAAATTCAAAGCATCAAATTAAATAAAAATTAAAAATTAATTTACATGCCAAACTTCTATTTATTAGGAATGAGAAAAAAATTAAATTATTACATCATATAGTGTTTCTCTAACTCTTAATTTTTTAATAAAGTACCATTGAGAAGGGAAAACAATAATGGAAACAAATCCTTGAAATAAAAATAAAAGTCATAAATTGAACTGTTTGAAAATTTTATGGAATTACACATATTCAGTCTCTAACAGTTCCATTATTATCATGAAAATTGGCTAAGATTCTCTTAAAAACACAAGTAATATCAGCAATCAAAATTGAATCTAGGGGATTGAAAATTCTATGTAATTACATTTTTTTTAAAAAAAAGGTAGAAGCGTATAAATAGACATCCTAATCAGCGTACAAAATCCAGAGAAGAGAGTACTAACAAACACGCTAAGAAACAAATTTTGACTTAAAATAAAATAGAAAAAACACAAAAAATAGAAGACAGATTAAAACTCATCATTAGCAGTGGCAAAGCTACTAGTTTAATCCGCCTCCTCAAGTTACATAAGAAAACATATATTGTGGATAGAAAACGGATATTGTATGTAAAGGTTATGACCATTTTTCTAAAAACAGAAAAAACAGAGAAGAAAAGGAAAATGAATGGAATTTCACGGATTTAAAAAGTGAAAAAGAACGGAAAAACCTTTTTGGCAACTTTGTTTCCTATATATATATATATATATATATGTCCATAATCTCCTCTTCCTTGAAAGGATAGTTTTTTGGGGCATATGCAAATTCATGTGTGTGTAAAAATTTTGTACACCTCTCGTATTAAAATAAACTTTTTAAAACCTTTTGATAATAATATGAATAAAGTAATGTGGTATGGGCTAGTAGGAGGTCAATGCCACTAATTATTATCGTCAACGAAAATAAATATCATTTCGATCTCAATAATTATGTCACAAATCAAAACAATTGTTAGTTGAGCAGTGTCATATGCACAGAAAATATTTTTTATTCGAAACCAATAATGACAAATAGCATGAAAATGATATAAATTAATAATACATAAAATAGTCATAATTTTTTCGTTTTGTGGAAAAGTAGTCATAATTATTAATATTTATTCATATCGGGAAAGCTAAGAAAAATTTACAATTACAATTTTCATTTCTTTTTCTTTTTTTTTTTTTATATACAAGGGAAGATAGAGGAGGGAAAGGATAATAGGAGAGGGTAAGATGTGATTCGAATCCAGAACCTCACGCCCAAAATGTGAACACCTGACTACTGTAGGAGTTGTTTGAATCACATTATAATTTTCAATTAACTTAAACTAACGATACATAATTTAATTTTTATAAATTAATTGTATTGTGAATTAAAAATTTCAAACACATAGATACTTATCCATTGGTTAAATAATTGAATAATATAATTTATGCATAATTTAAGTAATTAAATGATGATAATTATATATTAGTTATTAAATTGAATGATGAATCGTGTTTCAAAAAATTGAATGTTGAATCTCATCTATTATCATGCTCTCCCCCGGTCCCAACACCCCTCCCCTACCCCAGCCAGCTACTAGCCGATCACCGAATTCCCGCGATTAGATCTGGTCGCTGGAATCCAGATCTGGATTCTTTGTGACCAGATCTGATTACAAGGAGTCCAATTGTCAGAATCCAGAATCCGACGACAAGATCTGGTCACCGAATTTCACCAGAATCCTGCAAATTTTTTACCCCTTTTCCCCTCTTTTTCCTTTTATTTTTTCCAGCAACCTTGCCATAATCTTCCTTCTTTTATTTTTTGATTTTTTTCTTTATGTTTCTTTTTCTTTTTTCAATTATTTCTTTTCATTTTTCATTTTTCATGTTCCATCGCCCATGTTTCTTAATATTTCATTTATTTGTAATGTTTTCATAATATTGTTTTTAAAAAAATGTGTTATGTGTTAAATAATTTGTCTTATAGTTGTTATAATATTTACTATATATGTAACAATCTATGTGATTTGGGTTACAAGGTTGGTTACATTTGTAACAAGGCCTGTTACCTGTGTAGCAAATTATGCTATATCTGAACAATCTATGTTATTCAATAATACATGTTATAGGTGTAACAATGTTCGCAATGTGTGACAATCTATATTATGTGTGTTACAAGTTTTGTGG